>PVJA010018087.1:0-40564 GCA_004027025.1 Myocastor coypus | reverse complement strand
TTTTTTTTTTTTTTTGTCTTTTTGAGACAGGGTCTCGCTATGCAGTTCAGGCTGGTCCTGAGCTCACTTTTGTAGCCCAGGCTGGTCTCGAACTCGCACCAATCCTCCTAATGTTGAGAGTGAGGCAGGAGAGGTGTCCTGGCACTCGCTTGTACCTCACAGCGACACCTTCCCTTCTCTGTGGGCCCCTCTTCCTATGTGCCTGCGGTTCCTGTCCCCCGGCCGTTCATTCCAGTTAGCAGAGAGCGCTATGGGAAGATGCCTTTCCCCAGTGCTTACGCCACAGCCCCAGAAATCATCCTGTCAGCCCCAGAGAGACGCATCCCTTCTCATCTGGTTTGGAAGGAAAGAAGATTTTTCTGTGCAAGAAAGGATAACTCGTGTGCACTGCACAATTTTTAGAAATTTGACCCTAAAATGTAAACAGTGTTAGGACAAAAAGAACTCGCGAATCTCAGTGCCACCACAACTTCCTGTTGCACACTGCTGCGGGTCAATACCTAGAGAGAAATCTTTCGCATACCTGGGCGACAGTATACACCCAGTGGATGCTAATACTCTGCAAACCAAGGCCTGTGTTCCTAGTCTGCACTTGGGAAGCCCCACACGTCTGCTCCAAAGGAACAGGTTTGGCCCATGGCTCTGAATGCAAATACGGAATCCCACACACAGTCTCAACAAATTAGAAAATACTGAGTTCCCCAACTCGCCAAGAAGGCAGGCCTGGCTGTCCCTAATGGTGTCACCTGCCAAGATGGAAATTCTGGGAGCTGGGGAGATAGCTCCGAGGCACAAGTGCCTGCTGGGCAAGTGCAAGGTCGTGAGTTTGAACCCCGGTCCCCCCCAAAAAAAAAAAAAAAAAAAAAAAAAGATGGAAATTCTGTGTCCCAGGACCCTCCAAGAGGCAGTGCCTGCCCCTGAGCACACATGGCAAGAGCTCCAGGCTGTGGAGACCAGAGGTCTACAGGCTGCGGGGTCCTCCCTGCCCCACCTCCAAGAAGCACAGTGTGAGTGGAATTCCTTCTCCTGTCTCCACTCTCACCTTCCAGGACAGAGAGGCGCTCTCGGGGCACAGTCTGCACAATGGGAGGAGCCCCGGTAGAGGCTGCCCAGGCTTGGCCTGCAGAAGGCCAGGTAAGAAATATTTTCAGCTTGGCTTTCAAACAGCTTTGGCTTTGGCGTCACACCAGACAGTCTTTAAGGGACAGCTGAGCAGCACACTTAGTAACGTAAAGATGAGAGAGGGCACGTGCCCAGGAATACTGTCCTGTGGATGCTCACGCTGGGCTCACAAGACTTTCACGGCCCACAATACGTCTCACATTTTTTCCTGTTACAAAGTAGAAAACCATTCTCAGCTCATGCTGTCCGAAGCTGGTGGTGGCCGCGCTGTGGCCCACGATCAGTCATTTGCTGGTTGTGGACTCAGAAGATGAAGGCACAGTAGGCTGTAACTTAAAACGTGGTCACCAGCTGTGTTGCTCGTCAGCCCAGACTTCTACCCAGTGCACACTGACAGGACTGCCCCTCTGCAGGGCCCAGAGGCTTCCCAGGGCTTAGAATGCCTGGAATCCCACTCCTGCCTTAGCTGACGGTCATTTCAAGGTGCCACTTCCAGGAGGCCCCACGCCTCTTGTCAATTTTCGCTTTCCTCCTCCGTTCCTCTTCTTTGGCCAGCCTCATGGATGATCTGGCTCCAAAGCCATGGTCTCCTGAGCGTCACCACCTCAGGGCCTGCGCACCATGTCCTCACCATCTGTGTACTCACCTCCCCTGTGACAGAGTTGCACAGGTGTCCCCACCAGAGAGCAGCTCTTCACCACCAACAGCCTTTGCAGGGCCTCAGATCTCAGCATCAGGAGACAGGGTGCGGGGGTTTGTGGTTGGGGTGTTTTGTTCATTGTATAGCTGTAACCCTAATGCTCTGGGAGGCTGAAGCAGGACGTTTTGAGGGTTGATCTTGAAGATTTTATCCTTTGCACATTTGTACCTTAGTGAGATCCTCTGTCAAATTTTTCAAATTGTGCAGATGTGCTGTGTCTATAGCTTAGTATGAAAGGCCTGGGCTCATTCCTGAGGACTGACGACACTGACACAGATACAGATGCAACCGGAGGTGTAGGCACAGTCTGCTCTTCTGTGTGTTCCACTGGTGATGTCTGCAGGTCCAAAATCAGCTCTATGCCCCACATCCCTGGGGTCCTCCTTCGGGAGCCTGTAGCGTACGGGGCTCCTGCTCCACTCTTTCTCTGCGACATTCTGTTAGGTGAGTCTTGATGCCAAGACAGGGCCCAGCGCTAGGAGGCTACAGCACACCCTCGCCTCAGGCGGCTGGTCAAGGCAAGCAGGTACCGTCAGGCTTGCACCCACCCAGCCCGCCTCCCGGCTCCCATCGTTGGCTGGGGTCAGGAGAGCAGAGATGCTGTGGGCCAGCCTCGGGCTCCCTGGCACATACAGCAGCAGGCTGCCTCGCTCAGAGCAGGCTCAAATAGTGGTGGGCTTCCAACAGCAATCGGGGGGCTCAAACCGTGTCTGCACGCACACAGGGCAGCAGTCGGCCGAAGAGCAACCATGTCCTGTGAACTCCTGCTCCTGTCCTGCTCGGGGCCTGCCTCCCCTCTACCCAGCCCTGCCACTGCAGGTGCCTGGCTCCCAGGCCTGGGGCGTCTCCCTGGGTCTAAGCGAGCACTGGGAGTTCCTCATTAGGTCTCCACAGGTGCGTAGTACTGCATGTCCTTCCTTATAACAGGGGTCACTGCAGACTATACCAGGCCTGCCACACCTTGATGCACCCTTCTGTACAAAACCCAAGCCCTGCAGCCCTGCTGGAGCTGCCACACCCAGCTCGGCATGCAGTGTCCTGACACCAGCCTCTCCCTTCTCTAGGGCCTGAGAACAATAAAGAGCCTTCAGGGAGCACCCAAGTCCTCGAGCTCTGCCAATGTTTACTGCATTTTCCCAGTGGCTCCAAGTCACTGCTCGGCCTCCCATCGCACTGGTCCTCTTCATCCTGGGCTTTGCAGGCCAATGGGGCTGCTCCGTCTGTGAGGGCCTTGTGCTCTCTCAAGTACAGAGCTCTGCCCAGGGCCTCTTCCCAGCATGCACAGCACACCTGCAGTATCGGCACACGGCTGACCAGGAGTAGACTGCTCACGCAAAGCATGCTTTGGACACACTCGCTATGTCATGGCACCATCAGCAGAAAGGAAACTCTGCTTGCTGGTGCAGGCAGGCAGTAGCAGCCCAGCGGGCACCTGGGAAAAGCAGGAGGGGCCAATTAGAGGACAGGCTGCTCGGAAACCTGTCCCTCCTCACTGCCTCCCCTCAGCTCAGGAACCCGAGTGTGCAGGCCTAAAGGAAGCTTTGGAAGACGCGGCCTTGGGGAAGGAGCTTCTCTTTGAAGGGCTCTATCAAAGTGGTCTAGGTAAACACTATGTCCCCCATGCACAGCATAGAACTTCAAACCTGGAGTCACAGAGCTCCCTCCCGCAACCTGCCCAGAGCTCATGAAGGGCAAACAGCTTGGAGGAAAGCGCCAGAACCGCAAACAGGAGCTCAAAGCAGGACGAGCTCTGGCGGTTTTCTAGACATTACACGTTCTGAACGGTGTTCGCTTACAGCTGCAGCTGCGAGGCGTGGGGTCACCTCAGCCACCCGAGCATTCAACACCGGAGTCCCGTGAGTGGGCTCCACTGCCTTTTGCTTTAAGGACGAGGACACTGGGGACTGCAGAGACCAAGTCACTGGGCGGAGACCAGCAGACAGAGGGAGGGGGTGTGGATCTGGCGCCGGGCCGGTGGGCCTGCTGGAGGGCAGTGCTCGAGTTGTGTCTGCACGCCTCCCACGTGCGTGCCGTCCCCCTCTTGCACGGTGCTTGTAAGGGCACCAGGCAGTGACTCAGGCCATAGCGAGGCGTGTCCCATCCCACACAGGCGCTGCGAGTCATCTCCACAGCCTGGACAGCAGCTGTTGCCTGGTCAGCAGCCCTTGGAGCAGAAGATCCCCCACCCCCTCCGTGCCTCACCCCAACTGCACTCCTGGGCTCTGGTTCCTCAGGAACAAGTGTGTTGGCATCGGAGAATCTTGAGATGAGCGCTCTCCATCCCCCTCGAGGCTCGGAAACTGAGCACGGCCCAGATGGGCTCTTCTTCCATCAGAAACCCATCCAGAGCCCAGGGTCCCAGGGCCAGCCAGGGGTGTGGTGACAGTCAGGACACGGGCTGCTTCCCCCCTGTTCTGTGGGATCTGAGTTGCGCCAGGCCCCAGCCGATGCGCCCGGCTCTGTGCCGAGGTGGTGCCGCTCCTGAGTCCCGACACAAGTCCTCCTGGGTCTCTGTAGGATTTGTGGCTCTGTCCTTACCCTTGTTTTGGAGGTGTAGGCCGAGGAAGTCATCCATCCCCTGTCCACTGTGGTTCTAGACAGGCCCGCTGTGTTAGTCTTGGATGAAGCTTGGGACGGTTTCTGGAATAAGGGTGTACATGCAGGACAGTGCACAGACAAGCATGCTGGAAACATGCTATGAGGAACAGTCACGATGCCGTATCTACTTAGCTGCGTGCAAGGGCTCAGACACAAGCGCAGGTTGGCACGGTCTCTGATCTCCTGGAGAAGATGGCCCCAGCGGGGTAAAGACATCGACCCCTTAATCCTCCTAAATCCGAGTTCTCAACTCGAGCTCCTCAGAGCCTCCAGAGAACTCGCACAAGTCTGTGAAGCTGGATGGGAAACCTCCTCCACTGCCATTCCCACCAACCTCGAGCACAAGGGCTTGTTCCTCCCATCTGGAACGCTGTGCCCAAGCCGGACGTATTAGCAGGGCTCGTGTGGTGCTGCCTGGAGCTAAGTCAGAGGCTTCGTAGAGCTGCTGCTAGACTGTATAATTTCAATGCCTTCATCAAGAAGCAGATGGAACAGTACTTCACATTGTTTACTTATTTATTTTAAGAATTTAGGGCCGGGTGTACAGGGTGTCACTGTGCAGATCAGACTCATAGTGATTCTTCTGTTTGCAGACTCCTAAGTGCGGGGATTACAGGCCTGCACCACCATGCCCAGTCTCAACTGCCCTCTCAGTGTGTCCCCTACCCCAGTGGGGCCAGCAAGGCACTCTGGACATCAACCCTGTTGCGGTATCTAGTTGTCCCCCCAGAGCCTCATGTAAATCATGGGGCTGTCAAGCACGCACCTCGAGGGGCGGGGCTTGAGGGGGCGTGGCTGAGAGGTGGGAACCCTTAAGCTGACAGGTTACGCTGTCAGAGGGGCCCCTCTCCTCCACGTGGTGGTCTCTGGAGGTATGGAGCACATCATCTTGGACATGGCAGTGCCCTAATCTCTCCTGTAGACCCTGCAAAGTGGAGGCAGCATCTTGAAACCTCCAGTAACTGTGAGCTAAATAAAACCTTTTGTCCCCTAAGCTTGTGTGTCAGGTATTTGTCCCAGAAACGACAGAATAGTAACTAAGACAAACCCCAGCTGCTGCGCTCTGCATAAGCAGGCGCTTTAGTCTGCTTAGCTATCTGGCCGACCCTAGTACTTCACGTTTTAAAAATATTCTGATAATATCTAAGGACAATGGGCTTCCCTATGAATTTAGCTGTTATTTTTTGCATCTCAAACTGTGAGAAGGGGCAGGGAAGATCCACAGGTGATTACAGAGGTCCTGGCTACATCACAGGTCATGTGCTCCTGGCGCGGAGGAATGCATGCGCTCTGGGCAAGTGTCGCAGCGCTTCTGGGTGGCAGCCTCACACTTAGCACGCGGATCGGTATTTGAACTGAAGTCCGAGCAGCAAGCAGTTGTCTATCTGGTGGGCGGGAAGGGGGGAGGCACGAGTGCCGGGCAAAAATGAAAACCCGGGCTGCATGCGGTCCTTCAGAGGCGAAGCTTTGAAGAGCGCTGGTGTGTCAGGAGACCACACGGCTGGGGACTGTGGCAGCAGGGCCTGTTCCGGGGGTGTGACCATGCAGACCCCAGTTACGGCTGCTCACAGTTCAGCCAAGCACTGCTCAACTGCTTTTAGGGTGGTGTTTTTTTTTTTTCTTTTTTTTTTTTGGGTTTTTGAGACAAGGTCTTACTATGCAGTTCACTCTGGCCTTGAGCTCACCTTTGTAGCCCAGGCTGGTCTGGAATTCGCACTGATCCTCCTGCCTCAGCCTCCCAAGTGCTAGCATTACAGGCGTGCGCCACCATGCCTCGCCTGCTTTTAGGTTTTAAGCCTATGGTGTCTTAGCTGATGGGCGCTACGGACTGTGGGCTTCTCTACAGCATTCGATGGCACCTCCTCCGTTCTGGGCACAAGCCCTGAGGGACACTAAGCAACACGGCCCTGTGACCGGAGATGAGGGCAGATCTGAGGACGCTGCCTGCTGCGCTGGGGTCAGAGCCGCCACCGCGGGCAGTGCCCGGGAAAGCGAAGCTGCGAGTTCAGTTCTCCAGTTCTCCCTCCTCCACGTTGTGCCACCCCGCCCATGCCCGCCACACCGCAGTCTTCTCTTCACGCAATGTCCCTCTTCCTCTGAGAGCTAACGGCCGGGGGGATGAGCACGTTCACAGCAGTGTGCTCTATCCCCATGCTGCACTCCTGCTGGAGCCCGGAGGCTTCCCTCCCTTCGAGGAGAAGGTGCTGTGACTTCCTGCCAAAGGAGCAACGGGGCGGCCCCACCTGACACAGTACGGGCTCCTCTCTACTCAGCGCTCTCAGTATCCCCTGCCTAGCCCCAGTCATGGCTCCTAGGTGTCCTGAACCAGAGCAAGTGAGGCAAATGCCCAGGCCCTTGAGCTGCAGCGGGGTTTCCTAGGGCCGAGTCTCCTATTTCTCACTGCTAAGATGGCATTACAGCTCGGAAGAAGCAGCGGGGCTACTTAAAATAGAGCCCTAAAGCGCCCTTAGCAATGCAAGGCTGCGCCCAACACCAAGAAGCGAGCTATGAGCTGGCTTCGCGCGTGATCCCAGCACCACTGCGCGGTGGCGCGGCTGCCTGCGCAGGCATCGGGCTTCTTGATGATCAGAACTCAGTCGGTTAAGGTGCCCTCCTTGGCTTTCCATTTGGTTCTGAAAATCTATCACCTCCAAATGGGCTTGAGAGCGACACGCTGGAAAGGCAGATCCTGCTTTCTGGCTGCTACTCGGTGTAATCAACCGTAATGTCTACTGTGCTTCCTTGCCACCTGCCGCTCGGATTCATCCTCGGTTCTGGCAGAGTGGGAGGTGAAACCCTCAGATGTGCCATCTGAGCCAACTTGGTACGGACGCGCCTACTCGGTCTGATTTCAGGTTCGCCTAACAGCACAGCTGAGAGCACCAGAGAAGGTTCCATCTGCATGGAGGCCAGACTGGGAATGAACAGCGCCCCCTAGTGGGCCCCTCTAGAAGCAATTAACTTAGAAGCTAGGAAGCTGCAGGACCTATGCCTGGAGGCGCTTGGGACTTCACAGCAGGCAGCCAAAACCACAGTTCTGAAGGGTCAGTACTCTCCTCTCTGAGCAGGCTCATCTCTTCTGGGGAGCCTCCCGCCTGCCAGCCCAGAGCACAGACATTGCCCGTCTCTGTGCACTTGACAACACCTGACAGCACTCAGCTGCAGATGTCCAGGCAGTGCTGTTCTCGTGCAGGCAGGATCTGTATTTGACAGCCAGTGCCAGTGAGAGCACTGCGCGGGAGCACAGCCAGCAACCATAACGGCCCTGGCTGTGCGCAGGGAGAGAGGAACTCCACCTCAGCTGCCCCTGGCGCTCAGTGGACGGGAGGTGGCTGTTTCTCACACCCCAAGAAAGCAAGGGTTCTGCCCACATTCCCGGGCCAGGACCTGACAAGAGCCCACCTCACCCCCTGTGCTGGCTCCGGGCATCCCTGCGGGAAGACACAGTAGTATCTCCCTGCTCTGTGCCTCCTGAGGCTCCAGGGAGGCGTGAGCACACAGCCCGGGCCTCGCCCTTCCTGGGATCCAGTGCAGCTAGCGAGAAAGGGGAAGTGAGCTGCTCAGGCGGAGGCTGCTGTTGGTCACCACTGCCTTCCAGGTTGCTGGCCACAGCACCGCGGTCCCCGCACGAATGAGCCCAGTGCCAGATCTAACTGGTGAGCAAGGAAAAGCAGAAGCTTTGGGAGGGTTGAGCCAGCCTACCTGCCTCGAGACAGGGATTACATAACAAGGTAACATTTATAAAGTGTGAAAATGAGTGGCAGTCACTGTACCAAGTAAGTGGGGCGGTGCCTGGGTGCACAGTGACAGCCGCCTGCCACCCTGAGATCTGCTCTCTCTCCTCTTATGCTGTTCCCAGGGACAGCAACGAAAGCTCTTACTTTATTTTTTTTAATGAATAGTTTTTTCCAAAGTAGCTTTTGTCAGAGTGAAAGATGGCTTTGGAAATACCAGGAGCCTCGCTGATTTCGGGGCAGGGACCTACAGGTAATCCTGCTCCAAATGCCTGGCTTGTTCTTATAAGGCCCAGTGGGATGGCTCAGTGGTCTAAAGTGCCTGCTTGGGAAAGCTTGGGCGGCTTCAGGGACCGCGGTTTGATTCCCGGCACTACATGCTGCGGCAGCCCTGCCCTTGGGTCGGGCTGAGCCAGCCATTAAAAATGAGTGAATAAACAAATAAAGGTTCTGAAACAAGAAAAAAATAAATAAATAAAATAAAAAAAATTCTTAAAAAAAAAAGAACACCTGGCCTGGCTAGACTGCAGGAGACCCAACTAGGCGAACTCTTGTGGCAAGAATCTTTCCTTCCTAACCACTTGGTATGCAAGCATTAGCTTAACAACCCATCCGACCATTCATGCATCTATCCATTCATCCCATCCAGTATTTGCTGAGGAGCCAACGGAAATCATACTTCTTGCCAAGAAGAGATAGAGAAAGACAAAAAAAAAAAAAAAAAAAAATCTTACCCACTGTGAAGCTTAAGGGGTGGTGGCAGAACTCGGTATTAGGAATAACATCTCTAGCCACGCCACCTGGTGCATGGGAAGGGTGAGGGGTCCTGGCACAGGCTGGGCCCAAGCAGCCAGGAAAGCTGCCTGCAAGGGGAGCCCTGGCACAGCTGGCAAGGAGGACTGGTGTGCAGGATGCCAAGTGAATGACGTGTGAGGTGGCCCAGGAGCGCGGCCCCTTCTACCGTGTGGACCGCACGAAGACCCGTGGCTTGCCCTGGAAACCTTCACCGCATGCAGCCTCCCAAAGGCAAGGAGCCTAGCTTCATACTTCTACCAATGAGGCTGTCCCTTTCTTCTGAAGAGTGTTCCTCAAAGACCACATGGACCTGGGTGCCCTGAACTTACAAAGAAGCCATCACTGACCTGTAGACAAGAAAGCACCATTCCTTGCAGGGAACACTGCTGGTACTGGCCCATCAGCCACTGAACCAGACCTGTGTTCCCACCAGGTACTAGGAACTGTGAGGTGCCCTGACCCCAGAAACACAAAAGCTGCTGCTCACAGGGCTCCCCGCTCCAGATAGCAAGGGCGCACAGGCCCCCAGAGACCTGCGCCCTGAGCACCCAAGACAACTGGAGCAGGCAGATAAAGCCAATCAGGGACTAAGTGTGGTGCCTGCGTTCCCAGAGGTAATAGCACTAGATCCCCCAGCACATCTGTAAAGCTCTATCTCTCAGGAAGAAAGAATAAACTGTGTTATTCAAGCCATGTCTCAAACAAACCCACGGCCATGTGTGCGTTTATTCAGCTCTTGCAGCACACCTGGACACTGAGCGCCGTGCTCCACCTCGAGGCTCTGCCACCCCTGGGCAGAGAGGCCCTGGCTGAGCTCCTCACTGCGAGCGCTGGACCACTCACTTGTTAGAGGAAGCCACACACTCCATCACTCAGCAGCTCTCCTTTGGGGAGGTCCGCTCCAGCACCAACCCCAAACAGGTCACCTGCCCCTCTGCCATGGCATGCCACCTGACTTGGCATAGCCCCTGCAGCCTCCCACACCGTCCTGTTCCTGAGAACGCTCGGCACACAGCAGCCTGCGCCACGGGCTCCCAGACAGCCCCTCCAGATCCTTCTGCGGCACTGCCTGAAGCCTCTGGAGGCGCCCCGCTGCTGTGAGAATACAGTATTCACTCTCACCAGAACGCCCTGGGTGAGGGCTGGCACGGGCACGGGCCCCTCTCCTTAGCCTCTTGCCTGACCTCGCCTGCCTGCGTTCACTGCTCCAGGCTGGTCGCCCAGGGCCTCTGCACACGACAGCTCTTCCAGGTCTCTGCCTCGTCACCCCAGGCAGGTCCCCCTTCCCACAGCCCACAGCACCGGCATGACGACGCTGTTTCCCCCGCCGTGGCAGGGAGGCCTCACCCCTCTCTACAGCTGAAGTCCATGACAGAGGGCCTCTCCTGTGCCCATATTTACTTCCAGCGCCTAGAGCTTGCCCTTAGTGTCTGCTCAGCAAGTGTTTGACGCGTGAGCAACGGCTCCTGGCCCGGGCAGCTGGAGGATTAGATGCAGTGCGGGTGGACAGGAGAGGCCACACAGACCGCACGGCGACCCCTCGCGACCTGTTCTTCCACAGTGCTCTGGGCTCAGCTCCTACCCTTAGTAACCAGTTTAAAGGCAGGTGAACATATATGGCACTGGAAAGGACAGGTCCTGGCCATAAGAGAAGAACCGAACAGTCCGTGGATGCTGTGGTTTGAATATTCAGGCTGGTGCCAGCCGAGCTCCTGCGCAGGAATGAGCCCCAGAGTTATGATGGGAGGAGGTCTCAGCAGCTGCACCTTGAGACAGGCACTGATGTGGCTCTCTGGAGCTTCACTAGTCTCAGGAAAGCAGGCTGCTAGCGGGCTGGTCAGCCCCGCGGTCCTCCCTGTCTCCATGCACACTTGCTTGCTCTTCTGGCAGCAGGTGAACTGGCATGGAGCTTTTGGCAGGAGCCGGGCAGCTGCCACACCTTGCCAACTCCAGCACCACAAGCCTGAGCACACCTTTTTCCTTTATAAATTACCCAGGCTGCAGTGTTCTGTGACAGCAACGGAAATGGACTAAGACAGTGCTACAGTCGTGTCTATGAAGCATCAACTGCAGCCTGCTTCAGCTCATATATGAACCTAAAATGCCTGAGGCACTTGGAAATGTTCAGTGTGACGTGCCAGGACCCCTAAGAGTAAGAACCTGGAACTTTCCAGAATCAGAGCATAGGCTGACTGCCTTGCCTTCCTCCACAACTACTTTCAAGTTTAAAGAATATTGGCAAAACAGGGTTCTTTTTGAAAATAAAAATGGGGTTAAAAACTCTCTGCGAGGCAGCATTAAACCTTTTTTTCCCCCATAGCATTTTGCCGTGCTGAGCGTCTGTGGAAGTGACAGCAGGCAAGTTTCCGGAAGAGTCTCTGGGAGGGCGGCTGCCTACGAAAGAACTCAGGGTTCACAGCAGAGCTTCCTTTAATAAGACAAAGTAATTCCAGCTCTGTAATCTGGCAAGAGGAGACGATTAGACTGAAAATAGAGCAACATTAATATTTTCTCCCAAAATAGCAGAAAACCATGATTTCAGTGTCAAACTCTTAAAGCAATCATGGATTTATTTCTTTGTTTGCTCATTTAGGTGGAAAATGTGATGTTCTTTTTGAATGTATTCTGGCCTACAACTGGCTAGACATACTCCCAGGGTGGGATGTGTCCTCGAAAACTGCCTTTAACCAAATCAGAAAGCAATCTTCAGCATTCAAAATGTATTTGAAAAAGAGATTCCTCTGCTGACAAAACAAAACTTTTCCAAAAACTGTGGCCCTGGTGGAATCGCAGGCCGCAGGGTCTGCGGCCAGCCTGCGGCCTTCCTATTTCCTTTGCTCTTATCACCTTACACAGTGTCACTTTAATTAAGCCATCAAATCGTATTATCAGATCAAGCAGTTTTGATTCCACTGCGAGCTGAACAGGTTTCGTTAAATTAATAAACCATATGTTTCATGTTGTTGGAAGCAAAGTTATTTTTCTGTGCTTGCTTCCAGAAGTCTTTGCCATAGATAGCATCCAGCACTTCATCACAGAATGCTCTTCTCTGAGCCTGGGACGGGGTGCAGAGGAGCTGAAACGATGGCCCATGAAGCCCTAAAGCCTGTCCAGGCTGTTTACCGACAAAGGGCACCAGAGCAAATTGGATATCCCTTGAAAATTCCACCAAGCCTAAATATTGTTTCCATCTCCGGGAACTACAGCATTCTGTTTGTTATGGGTGACACCCACTATGCCTTTCTTCAGCAGCAATACTGTAGGAAGATGAGTCTCCCTCCCCTTCTCCTTGGTGTCTCCCTTGCCTGCCCCTCTCATCCGGGCACCAGAAGGCTGGTCAGTCCTTGCTGTTCCAGTGTATCCTGTCTCAACCCTCCAGGGGGCCACGGAGTACTCCCTCAGGCACCCAGCCTGGGGCTGTCCCAGCTGCTGATCACAGACAAAGTGGACACGGAATGTGGAGCCGCTGCCTCAGTCCCTGAGTCTTGGCCACGCCTCTGTGGTGAGAGCCGAGCAGGTGATAAGTTGAAGCTCTGTGTACTTGGCTACTCAGTGAGTGACTCTCTGAGCAACCCCAGGGGCTTGCGGAGGGGTGGCAATGCAACTCGCAGCCACGGCCACAGCCACGGCCACTGCCACCAGCCTTGGTTTCTGTTTTGTTTTTGGGTGGGGCGCGAACCTAGCTCTGTGTAGGCAGAGCACACCCTCTCCCACTGCGCTGTAGCCCTCGCTGCACGATCCCTGCAGGGTGCTGCATATCGACCTCAAAACACGCCTACGATGTTTGCCGTCGTACTCTGAGCTACCTGTACTCAGTAAACCAGGGCTCACAGGTCGACTCTATTCTGGACATCTCGCTGTAAATAAGCCAAGGTGTACTGAGAGACAGAGTCCCTAGCTGTCCTCAGCCTACAGTGGCAGAGGGGGCACTGCCACAGAGCTCATATGGCTTGGAAAGCCACACATTTCCAGCTGGCCTTCCACCAGGAAAGTTTTTCAGCTCCTGCCTTACATAATTAATTTAATCTTCTTTCCTCTGTGACAACAGCCCAATAAATGCATAAAACATCACAGCTTCCTTGGGTGCTTCAAGCTTCCAATGAGCTGACAAAGAATGCCCATCACACAGGCTTTGTTCTTTTTAAATTACCCAAAGATTACAGAATACACTCTCCTACTTTAAAGGCCTTTTTATATGTGGAAAACTCTGAAAAGAAAAGCCTTCTCCCTTTGCCCCTTGCCTTTCGCCTGGTGGTCCCTCTCACATCAGCTGTCTTTGCCCATGATGGTGAGCCCATGGCGTGCAAGGTAGCCTGATTTCCTTTCAAGACAGAAGATGCTCATCGCAACCTGTTTTCTTCTCAGCTAAAACCTCAATGTTCAGGTTTAATTGCAGGGTTGGAACTCTGTGAAAAATACACGGGTTTGTAGTTTGGGCACTCGGACTCTCGAAGGTTCGCCAGCGCTCGTGGCTGCCTTCCAGGTCATCTGAGGACAGTGGCCATCTGCAGGCGGCTTTCTGTCCACAGTGCTGCCGAACTTTCTCTTGGGGAGAAAGGGGGCACATGGAGTTGAGGAGGAGATTCGGGTCACGTGCTTTCACTGGCAAAACGTGTGCCTTGGTCATGAGCAAAATGAAATCAGAAGCGCTACACAGAGCGAATGACTGTACTTACTAGGATGCCTAAAATTACAAAAAGGTGCACAACAGTCAGTGGTGACGATGGGATATAGACAGGTGTCACTGCTTCAGGAAACTGTCTGGCAGTACCACAAGAGGGTGACCTTAGAGTTGCAATATGCCGGCAGTCCGGCCCCTGAGACCTAAAAAACATGTTCGCAGGAAAATCTGAGGTTGACTGCTCAGAGAAGCACTATTTATCATATGGAAAAGAATGAGAACATGAGGGCTGGGGAGATAGCTCCATGGTACAAGTGCCAGCCTGGCAAGTGCAAAGTCCTGAGTTTGAACTCTGGTCCCACCAAAAAAAAAATGAGAACACCTGAAACATCTGGTAACAGACATGGACAAGGAGATGGCGTGTGTACAGTGCCACATTACCTGATTATAAGGTGGAATTTCTAATTCATGCTCCCATATACATGAATTTTAAAACTATTATGTTAAGTGAAAGGACCCAAAGGAAAAAGTTATACACCCCGTGCCCCATTTATAAGCAACGTGCGAAGAGAAGAATCCTTAGAGACATAGAGTAGATCAGGGTTGGCTTTCAGGGTTGAGCAAGAGAAGGCCGGGACAGGAGAGAAGGCGGATGGAAGCAGGGGCTGCTCACAGGCTTGGAGTCTCTTTGTGGGCAAAGAAAATGTCCCGGAAGTAGACAGTGGCAGTGGGCGTGTAACTGAATGCATGAAGGACCGTAGGTGTGTGCTTGAGAAGAATGAGCTTCATAGAATGGGAGTCAAATCTATCCCAAAGCACAAGCATTCCTCTCAGCACCAAAGAGGAGTGGCCTCCTGGTCCATGCCACACGTGCAGAACTCTCAGAATCCCACCACCCAGTGCCAGAAAACCAGACCTGAGCTTGCCTGGGGTTGGAGTCTGGAGCAGAACCTGCAGCAGACTGCGCAGAATCGCATGCAGCCAGGACAGGACCATGCTAACGCATGGGTGACAGCCCGAGGCACACAGCTGCACACTAAGACCAGGGTGCACCTCTACAGGGCTGGGGATTTAGCTCAGTGGCACGGCATCTGCCTGGCAAGTGCAAGGTCCTGAGTTTGATTCCTGGTAGCAAACAAAACAAATACATCTACGGAAAATCATTTTTATAGTGTGTAAACTGTTTTTTAGTCTGTAAAAAAAAAAAAAAAAAAAAAAAAAAAAAGGAGGTGGGTGGGAGCAGGAGAGCCAGGGCACCGGGAAGAGTGCAGAGCCCCATTGCTTGACCTCAGAGGCCAGTGTAGATGGCAGCAGGGAAATGGCTAAAAAGGAGGCCACTTCCCATAAAGCTTCCTTCTGAGGCTGCTGGTTCATTCTGAAGTATAAGGCAGCAGTACAGAAGAATGGCTCATCTATTCCTACTCAAAGGGCAACTGTTATCATCTGCTTAACCGGAGTTGTTCCATAACCGCCTCTGTGTCTCACCCAGAGGAGTTTCTCCTGGTGGAGGGGCATGTGCTCTTACCAATGAGTCCCAACTCTTGGCCGGCTTTGAAGTCCAATTAATTTAAAGCAATTTATGGTAAGGAATCTTCCTGCCGACCAGGGTGCTGGATGCAAACTTACCTTTCGAGGCTTCTGTCCCCAGCGGGTTTTCTAGGAAGTCTGCCATGTCATGGTTCCAGGCGTCGTGGACGGCGGACTTGGACACCACCCTGTCGTTTAGACGCTGTTGCGGTCGAAAGTTATTTCTCAGATACTCGACCGACTTGACGTGGTCTTGCTGCTCCGTGGTGAAGATGGAATAAAAAGCCTCGAGCTAAACAGAAAACCAGAGGGGGAGAAGAAGACCCACACTGAGTAGAAAAGCAGCGTGACCAAAAGCAGGTGGAGTGGCGAGGATGTGACCTGGCAGGAGGCACGGGGGCCAGGGCAGATGTCTGCGGGAGGCAGGCGGCTTACCACCCTGCCACAGGGCCGACCCTTGGAGCGCGGAGCTCATGGACAGACCTCTGTGCTGTTCTCCCCGGCAGACCTGCAGTGTTCAAAGCAGAAGTGCAGAACTCGGGTGAGGCTGGCAGGCCGGGCAGCCGGGGCACCTGGGCAAGCCCTGCCTCCACTGCCCGTGCCCCCCACCCACGGTGGGCTCAAACCAGGCTCCTGACTTCCCTGAGTGTTGCACGTCCTTAGTCAAGCGATGCTATGATGCCCGGGACCCACAGAGAGGGTTCTGGCGTTGACAGAATGCTTAAAGTGTACACTGCCTCCAAGACAGGTTCTGCCATACCATAAGCCCTCAATAAATATCAGTCGCTGAAGCCTTCTGAACGAGCCTAGTGACCAGGCACTAATCACCTGGTAAGTTACACTGCACTAGACTATCAAGGACCTCGCGGGTAATGGTAGACAGACCACTCAAGCTTCCTAGAGCTCAAATTTCCTCATCTGTAAAGCACTGGTAAGGCAGAGCCCATCTCTACCTATGTATTTATCTCATTCCACATATTTGGTACAGGGTCTCATTGTGCAGCTCGGACTCGTAGTGATCCTCCTGCTTTCAGCCTCCCCAGCACGGGGATTGCAGGCCTTGCCTCCCCACCCCAGCTGAGCTGTCTTGGGGACAGCTCAGCGTGCCCCGGGGCAGAGCTGGCAAGGCATGAAAGGTGGGGAATTGAACCCTGGTCCCTGAGCTTGCCAAGGCAGGCTGTTGGTCCACTGAGCTATCCTGCTGGCCCTGTGGAACCTATCTTTTAAGGTTCCTGAAATGATAAACCTATGTAAGTTACTTACTGCATGGTAAGACATCCATAAAATTTTACCATCATCATCATTATTATTAAAATCTCCGTAACAGTGCTAGTAAAACTTTTTTTAGGGGGGAGCAATAAAAAACAATCAAGATCTTACTTTTAGAACCAAAAGGGGCCGCGGTGCAGTGCCCAACGGCCGGATCATGAGCAGTCTCTTTCCTGCGCGTAAGACAGAATCGCAGTTGGCCGTCTGAGACTTGCTCCGGTCCAGCCACATGATTTCTTGTCACTGGAGAACTGACCCAAGATCCCCAATGCCCACCACCAGAAGTACTACCTCCTCAGGGCAGGAAACAGAGCCTGAAGGAGGACATACACTGCAGGCCCTGCGCCTGCCCTCTGGCTCCCACAGCTCTTCCCGGGGCGGGTGGCTGCTCATCTGAGAGGATGTGGCCAGGTGGCTGCAGTGAGCACCAGCGCTCTCCACGCAGCTGTGCAGGGGCTGTCTCAGGCTTTGGGGACCACAGCACAAGCAACATGATGGGATAAAAATGAAAGATAAAAAACTATGATTTGTACCCATTCTGGGTGATCATTTTCTTTTTATCTTTCTTTTTTATTTTTGTTGACACCGCGTGTCATTAAGCAGTTCAGCTTGGCCTTGAGCTCGCTTTGCAGCCTAGGCTGGTCTCCACCTTGCAGTGATCCTCCTGCCTCAGCCTCCTGAGTGCTGGGGTGACGAGTGTGCCCCCACGCCCAGCCCGGGTGGTCATTCTCAAGCCTGCAGCTAATACCCCTGCTTCTCCAGCAGCTTCGGAAGGTGACCCAGAAAAGGCCTGCTATGGACAATGTCAAACTTTGTGTTGAGAAAGCCAGGAACTCAGAGAGATTGAGTATTCACTAGGAACACTCCGCTCTCATTCCACCTCCTCTCTGACTCTACTCCTTAAGAGAAGTGGTACCAAAGCGCGGAGAAAGCCAGTCGACCCTGCGCACCAGCAGGGAGGCTGCCGCAAGATTCTCTCTCCACCTGGCAGCCCACTCCGTCGGCTTTATAACAGAGAAAGCGATAATAACCCAAGTGAAGAAAACGGGCTAAGAAAACCGAGCTGCTTGCTCATCCAGGTCTAAGCCATGTAGACGAAGACCAGCAAGATGCTGAGGAACCACTTCAGCCTGGGACAAAACTCAGGCACGGAGATGCCAAAACCAAGCTGCGTGCACCACCGATGGGAACGGGTTTCTGTTTAGAGAAAAACACTTCCTAACTTACAGGAAAGGAACTGACAAAGGCCCTCAGGAACTAGTCCCGGCCAAGACCAAGGACAATGATTCAGAGGAGGGTGCGTCAGCCTCAGGAGGAAAGGCTGAAGGAAGTGGAGGTGTTTAGTCTGGAAAATGGGCCAGTGAAGAGGGATGTGCCAAGAGGCCTTGGATGCAGGGGATGCTGGCCAGCTGTCCGGGGAAGGCAAGGAAAGGAAACTGGCTTAATGCAAGCCACAGGGTTGTGAGCGAAATGAAGAGTGGAAGCGTGTAACTTTCAGAGTCTTAGGAACTTAGACTGGGCTTCCACACGCAGCAGTTAGACCGGAAACTTTCCGGAAGAGACCGCCATCTGTCCTGAAATAGCTTAATCCCTGAAATATGGAGAAGGGACAGCGTGGGGGACCATCTGGGCAGCAGGACTCCCTGGCTTGTTTATTCTTGGGGATACTTGCATCTTTCGTGGCTAGCATTCAGTTGGATGAAGTGTAATTCTTGATGCCTCTGGCCAGAAAGAATTAGTCATAGCACTGTAAAAAGAGACAGGTTCTGAATAGAAGACAGACATGCTTTGACCTAAATTGCTCTCTGGGGCCATCCAGATAGCTCAGCAGATTAAAGCGCCTGCTTAAGCAGCCAGGGGTTGGATCCCAGGCCTGCCACGCTGGCCCCACCCCTGAGGCGCACACTGGGACAGAATGAGACTGCGTGAGGTGGCATGTGCCTGTAACCCCAGCCCTTGGGAGGCTGAAAAACAGGAAAGATCACTATGAATCCAATCTGCATAGTGAGACCCTGCAGATCCTGTACTAAGTACATTAAAAATAATAATAGAATAAAATAAATTGTTTTCCAGCTTAATGACAAAGGATCACGGAAAAGCTCTGGGCTTGCCATCAGCTCTATTGCTCCCAGATATTGAGGCAAAGTGGGCCACGCGGAGGGCGAGCTGATGACCCGAACGTTATTTGCTGCCAGCCCCTAGCTGCATGTGGCAGTCACACAACGCAGCTCGCCATGAGCAGCAGCTGAGCAGACTTGGCCCCTGGCCCGGGCGGGTGGCCAGCATCCACTGGAGTCCTGTCATTGGGAGGGGTGACTCGTGCGTGGGCAAGAGAAGGCTGTAGTCCTCACGTGGCAGGCGGCAGCAATCATGCAGACAGGAAGTCTGCGGACACCTGGGGAGCCCTGGAACTGGGTGACATGGTGGCTCCCGGCACTCTGGAGCTGGGCACAAGCTACACAGAGCCACGCCTGCCTGGGCCTGTGACCTGTCCACCGGTCGGGTGCTTCCTCGCCTCATCCTCCCAGATCAGTTAAAAGCAACACGGAGCTCCAAGCAAAGGAACAGAAAAGGCCACTGCAACCTGTTTCCGAGTCTCCCCTTCTTAATCGTGGGCTCCCAAAGATCCAGGCTGGGCCTACGCCTCCAACTTCAAAACTTCCTCTTGTTGCCTAGGTTCAAACTGAGCTTCTGCAATGCAGCTTGGTGAATGTCACCATATTCAGTCCTGCTGTGTGGCTCACTGCCCTTATCTGTGCGACAAGGACAGCGTTAGTATCCACTTCGAAGGCTTCTTCTCGCTCAGCGAGTTTCTAGACGTGACACCTCTGGGATCACTCCTCGCACACAGTAGGCGCTAAGCCCATGCTGTCAGGAGCGCTGCAAGCGTCTGACGAGTGTGACCTCTGTGGCTGCCATCTTGCTTGATGCCGTGGCTGCGTGGGTGCCGCGCTCTGCGTACCTCTCGCCTTTACTCCTACTAATGTTCACCAAGCCTGTTACATGCCGGATACTTGTCTAGCACCGTACAGACATTATTTTGTTTTGTAATTTCTTTCTTTTGCTAATCTGTATTTAGCACAGGGTCTGTGACTGGACTCACAGTGATCCTCCAGTTTTCAGCTTCCCAAGTCTGGCACCATCTCAGCGTGCCCTGGGGGTGGGGCCAGCACAAGTTGGGGATCAAACCCCCAGCTGCTGTGCTTGGCCTGAGCAGGCAGGCGCTTTAGTCTGCTGAGCTATCTGGCCAGCCCTCTGTTTTCTAATTTCTTTTTGGCTTAAAACAATAACATAGCAACAATACTATTGTCATAACATTGTAATAACAGTAATACTATTATAACATTTATTTTTTGTCTTTTTTTTTTGAGACAGGGTCTCACTATGCAGTGCAGGCTGGCCTTGAGCTCACTTTTGTAGCCTAGGCTGGTTTTGTATTATAACATTTATTGAACACCTACTATGTGAAAGGCACTGTGCATGAAGCAGGGTGCAGTGCCCATTACTTCATCATCATGGAAATTCTGGGTGGCTGGTGACATTATCAGCCTATTAGTATGACTGACAGATAAGAGATGCAGGCCTGCAGACACCAAGGAAGTTGACTAAATGCACAAAGCACCCACCATAAGGATTAAAACTTCAGTCCACCCGCCGCTTCTCACTTTCGGAAGACTTCATGCCACGGGTGTGGCTCACCCTGGCAAGACACGCTGCAGGAGAAGCCCCGTTGAGACACCGTCCCCAGACAGCTCCCCCAGCGGACCCCAGGGCTGTCCAGGTGGAATCGAGCACTGGGAGCATGGACTGGCCCTCGCCGGTCCACGCTGGATGAAGCTGGCCACGTGAACAAGATGGCTCGTACAAGAAGGCGCTGTGCGCCCCCAGAGCCCACGCGCCCCGGCGCCGCGCTTCAGCAGTGGGCGGGTACCACACGCCGGAATTTATCTTTGCTTTAACACAACTAATGAAGCTGTTATCATTTAGTAAAAATACGTGAAAGTTTTTATTTCTCTAATATTAAATTGACTTTTAAACTTTTGAAGTGAATGTGTAAAACATTTCTTTCTTTTTATCCCTGCTCAGGGAGTTGTAATTGCATTTTAACTGGTGCCGTTTCAAGAACAATTTTAACCTTGAATTGCAAATGTGTTGGCTGGAAGTGTGTATAAATCATTTCAACTTAGTTTTTATTATAAAAGTATTACAGAGAATAATTAGTTTTTAATCTGTTGGTTGGAATCAAAGGAGAGCTGAAATCTATTCATGCCAGTCCTATGCAGCAAGAGCGTTTGTCGCCAAGATGTACAGAGGGGACCATGTGGCTGAAGGGGACACGAGGGAGAAACCAAGAGTGACGGGGTCACGAACCACTGCAAGGTTGACACGCAGAGAGCTGGCGATTAGAGGGAGCCAGAGGCCCTGTCCGTGAGCACGACGGCCAGCCCAGCGGCAAGCAGCAGGCACTCTGGCGGCTCATCAAAGCTCAGGGAGAGACTGTGGGTTTAAATTCCGAGGGCAGGCCAGATAGAGGACTAAAGCCCCTGCTCAGGCAGAGCACGGGGCCTCGGGTTCGAGCCCCGCCTTGCCGTGCCGGCCCTGCCCCGTGGAGCACGGTTGAGATGGTGATTGAGACTGGGCGCGGTGGCGAGCACCTGTAATCCCAGCGCTTGGGAGGCTGAAAACAGGAGGCTCACCACGGGTCCGATCTGTGCAGTGAGGCCCTGCACTAAAAATCATTAAAAAACAAAAACAAAAACAAAAAAACCAAAAAGCAAATGGAGCAAATGTCTTATGTTTGTACTCGGAGCATCCGGGTACTTCCTGAACTTGCGCTGCAGAAAGGAAGGCTAACAGCAGGCAGCAAGCTGCACGCTGCTCTCCGCCCCCGCTGCAGCCCAGGGCATGCTGCGCTGGGGTCTTCTGCACAGAGAAAAGCACTGAACGCATCAGTGTGGAAAGTGAGCTCTCTGGAGCCTTGAGGCCACCACTCGAGGACTGTCTTTGTCACATGCGGGAACAGAAAGTCTCTCGTACAAGTGCTTCATGACGCTAGGTGGCACAGTCGTGAGATGAGCCTCACGCTCGTGACCGAGAGCAGCCCCCTATGGCTGTCCCCTTAGAGATGGGACTAGCCTGCATGAAAACAGTAACATTGCGATATATGAACTGCCTCATTAAAATTACTTTAACATGTTTTTCATGCGAATGGTAATAAATACAGAATGATGCTTGTGGACTGTTTCCCACGGACAGCACTGCCTTACAGGACTGGCAGGCACTTAATAACAGCAACAAAACAACACCTAATTAGTCCTCCTAGCACTTCTGGTGGCAGGCACTAAGTCTAGGCATTTTGGGACACCACTTCCTTTAAGCTCTGTGATGCTTCCACTGAGACCATCTTACAGATGGGATAATTGAGGCACTAAGTAGCAGGGTGGCTTGGCATCTGGCCAAAGCTTATAGCCAAGACTGGAACGTGGGAAGTTCGCCTTCTAAGCACATGGGCTTAATCTCAAAGACGCTCTAGTCTTTGTGAAAAGAAGGCTGTGCAGATGCCTTTTCAATCCAGGTCAGTCTCCTGTTCAGCCACCTGCCCTCCAAACAAACAAACAAACATCCAAAGGCAAACAAATGAAACACATTCTGACCTATTTGCTCCTTTATTTTTATTCTGAGGCAGGGTCTCACTATTGCAAAATTGCTCGAGGTGGGCCTGAACTTGCCATCTTCCTATCTTCGCCTCCCAGAGAGCTGGGACTGAAGACATGTGCTGCCATGCCTGGCTTATTTCCTGCCTTTTTAATAGCATCCCTGGGAAGCACTTAAATCGAACTCATGCTGGAGAGAATAACAGGCATTCTACTTTAGCCTACAGGAGGAGCCAGGGCTGGCAAAGGCGCACTGGGGCACGGGCCAAGGGGCGGGGGAACCATCTGATAAACCCCTTGTGGCCCAAGGCGTCAGGAGCACAGTGGGTCCCTCCTGGGTACTCGGGGAGGGGTCGAAGAAATCCACGCCCCCGGCCTCAGTAGCCTGCGCCAAGCCCCATGTCTTAAGGGGACGCTGTTTACAGGCACCCACATGGGTCAGCGACAGGAGAGAGGCACAGGCTTTTGAAAATTTGAAGAGTGCAAGCCTTGGAGTGTTTCCTTTCTGAGGGAATCCAAGATGGAACTCCCGACTACCTAGCTTTTCCAAGATGGCCGTTCGCCTTTTGAAATGAACATTCTGTGCTAACTTTCCGAAAGAAAGCGCTGGCAGGGCACATCGGGAAGGGCTGCAGCGTCCTGTGTGGACGCCTGGCGTTTGCTCTTTCAAGGGCGGGCACAGATGTGCCCTCCACAGGGCCTGACAGCAAGGGTCCCGTGCATTGCTTGAATGAAAGCTATTGTCCCCCTGGGGGAGAGGTACGGGGAAGTACAGAGCAGCCTCTGATAAAAGCAAACGTTAGTCAAAGAGGGTTGTGAAGAACTGAACAGCGCATATGATGATTCATTCCCTCAGCCTCCCCGAGGTGCAGCGCAGAAAGGCCATGCTCAGGAAGGCTGCTGTCCCTGCCCTTTGGTCCCAGAGGAGATGGGGAAGTAGGAACCACACACTTTCCAAGGCTGCCGCTCCCCAGGGTCAAACGCTTCTGACTGACAAGCCCTCGAGCTGACAACTGAGTGCCACAGCATGCCTCCTGCTCGGATGCTGAGCGTCTGGGGCTTCCGTGTGGCGCGGCGGGCACTGCAGCTCCCTGCCCCCCACCCCCGCGGCAGGCTGCCCCCACCTCTTCCTGTACTTGAAATCCTACGCACACGCCCAAGTCTGTACTTCTTACATTATCTCAAACATGTAACTCCCTGAAGACAAAAAGCACTTATTTAAGTGACAGAATGGGTCCCTTCTGAAGTTTTTTTTCTCAACCTTGCAAAAGAAGTATTTCAAAGGTAGCTTTTCCTTTAAAATCATCTTGGCTTCCCCATTAGTGAGAAAACTTCTTTCTTAATTCATTATCCTCTTATGGTTGGCAGATCCTGTTCAGAAACCAAACTGCCGGTCCTTCCTCTTTTCAGTCAGAATGAAGTTAAAAGCACATCTTCCAGAATGCCTGCCAACTCTAGTGAGGCCACATAAAGCTGTCTGGCTCTGCCCAAGGCTACCTCCCTCTGCCAGGAGGGTGATGTGCCACCCCTCTCCTGCAGCTCCACTGCCCCAGAGAGCTGACCCTGGCCGTGTGAACACTCCCCGAAACCTTGCCAACTTAGCCAAAGACAGGCCACGGCTCCCGGCTGGCCAAGGAGGTAGGCGGTCAGTGTCTGCTCAGAACTCTCTTCTTAGAACCCTGACCTCAGAGCCTGCCCCTGGCCGGGGGTAAGCGGCCCTTCAGTTTAAAGATCAATGGGCATCAGAGGCCATGGGACCTGCAGAAGGCAAGCCAGGAGGAAACAGGGCCCAGAACTGCACGGAAGTACAGAACTGATTGGTCCCAGAGCTACGTCACGAGATGCAGAAAAAACTGCCTGCTCTGCTGTCTAGCTCCAGCCCTGCTCAGCACCATCCCTGGCTGCCTTCATCTCGGAGTGCCTTACAACTGCTTGGTCACCACACGCCCTCCTACAGGAGCTGCTGTAGGGTACAGATTCTGCCATGGAGAGAGAACCTGACTGGACGACCACCTGCTCCCCCTCCCCATTCTGTCCCCTTTATCCTGGCCAGGAAAACCTTGGGAGAATTGCTTGTGTGTGCTGGGCTCAAAAGCCTGCTGCCATTGTCTTCAGTTACTTCCTTGGCCCCATCAGCGAGCTCCACAGCCTGCTTGCTTGCTCGCTCCCTCTACCTGCTCCCTCCCTGTGCTCCCTCTGCTCCACTGTCCTCCTGAGGTGTGAGGCTGTGGGAAACCGGCCAGGGGTCACTGCAGAGAACCGTCTCGCTAAGAACCTTCCGTTTGTGGCCAGCCCTGATTAGTGGCTCATGCTCCCTCTCTTACGGACATTTTAAAAAACGAATGTGTTCTCTCTCTCTCTGGCTTTCCCACTTGTTAGTCGTGTCCCTTGTCTGGAACTTGCCAGTGGGGGCCAAGCCACCATAATGACCTTCTCTCGCCTGCTGTAGGTGACAGAGGTGAAGTGTTTAGTAAAGTATGCTTACTCAGAGAAAGCTCAGGCAGTGGTATGTTTTACTTCATTTCCTTCTGTTTGAAAACCTCTTTTTCTGAATTCTGCCAGGCTGAGTGATCTGAGAATTTTTAAAAAATTTTCAATTAGATGCCATAGCTTGGACAGCAGCCATGAAATCTTGGGAGGACTACTTACTTTCATGGTCTTTACTCTTTTCTATGAAATGGGGCACAGAGGGGACCTACCTCAGAAGCCTGCAGTTCCTGAGGTGCACACAGGCTGATGCATTCAGAGTGTGGACTGTCGCTAGCAGAACGTGTCACAGGGAGCACCAGTCACCTCTCCAGGACAGAGTCTACACAATGCCTCGTTTCACGTCTGAAATTCCCCTCTGCTACCTAATATTTAGCTTGGAATCCACATCCCACATTTTACTAGTTTTGCACTCAAAAAGACGTGCTTGACCAGAAGAACGAGGACATCAATGAAGAGCACAGAATTTATAAATAAAGCAAGAGCCTCACTGGTGTCATCTGGCAGCGCTACGGCCAAGCCCACATAGAACAGCAGGCAGGAAGCGCGATGGGTGGGTGGGCGTAGCAGCTCTACCTGGTGGTAAGAGATGGGCACGGGCTTCCGGAAGACGATCCACTCCACGATCTCGCTGCATGGAGGGGTGGTCAGAGACCCTGTGTACCGGTAGTAGCTGCCCAGCGACGCAGGCAGGAGGTCCTGGAGGATGAAAGGGTCCAAGAAGGTCTCCTTCTCTGTGGAGAAAGGGGATAAAAAGAGCATACTGTCAGTCACGGCGCCAGCCACTTGGGAGGGCCACATCGCCAGCCTGTGCGCAGCGCTGGTTCGCAGCAACTTGGCCTGTGCGTTGTGTCGGCGGAGGCGGGAAACCAGGCAGCGCTTCTTGGGGTGTGCCCGAGGACAGCAGCGCTGCGCCACGCTTCTTAGGGAACAGATTTAGTGCTGAACAAGGGGAGCAACGTGACAGCCCCACAGTCGCGGAAAAATCAACAGAAGACTCGAGCAGGACGCCATCTCTGCAGAGAAGACGCGTTGTTGATTAATCCCTCCCTGCCCCGTGTTTCACCGCGAAATGCGCCTCCAACAACGGATAAGCAGCAGAAGAAACCGGCGGTCACGGTGAGACAGTCGTTATGAGAATAAAACCAGAAGCAGTGGCAGCAGACAATGCCTGAGCGCGCTGGGCTGTGTGGTGACTGCACCCCAGGCCTACGTGCAGCTAGGTGAGACCCAGCCAGGGGCTGCCCTGGCCCTACCCATGACCACCTGGGCCAGGTGTGGTGCCCGTGCCTGTAATCCCAGCACCATGGGAGGCCGAGGAGGCAGGAAGTGTGCAAATTCAAGCCCATACCAGGCAACTTGGCAAGACCTAGTCTCAAAATAAAATCTGCAGAGGTCTGGGGATGTCGCTCAGCAGTGTAACATTTGCCTGGCATGCAAGAGGCCTTGTGTTCTGCCCTCTGTATCTCAATAAATGAATATAAAAATGCCCCGGAAATAGGCCTCTCTTTTTAGCCAAAAGGCAGATCTCCGCTTCAATGGAAGAACGACCATTGAGTCCCAGCGGCCAGAGCTCACGATGACCAGCACAGGAAAAGAAGGCCCAGCCGGGCGTGCTACTAGGTATTGAGATGCCAGGCCGTGATGCCAGCAGTCTTGCTGCTAGAAATGGCAGCGCTCTGGCTCCAGAAGCTGAAGTCAATGGCGTAAGATTCAGTGAGAATAGCAAAAAGGTACAGACGATGGCTGTGTAGTGGGAACAGCCAATGTCAAGGTCCCGAGGCCACCAGGAACACAGCATCTGGGAAGGTCAGGGTGCTGGCCCCGGGAGGTGCAGCAGCTGACCCACCTTCCTTCGCAAGTCAGAGAAGCAGCCCTGGCTTTAAGTCTAGGTCTTTCCTTTTATCCCTGTCCAAGGCGCACTAATACACCAAGAGTCCAGCTAATGGCCTGCTTGGGGGCTCCTCTCAGTGGCTTTCACTGAGACCAGCAGCGCTCACACCTGTGCCTAAAGCAATGTTCTTTCAAAGCCTAAGTCACCCCCCTCCTTCTCCTTCCTGCTGATTACTGACGGCTGGCATTTGGACCAATCTCCCCCCCGGCTCCAGGGGTCTTAGTAACTGGGGGACAATGTTAAAGCCCAGGGGAAATCAGCTCTGTCAGAATGGATGAAACTGTCATTTGCTTTTGGAAGAGCAGAGTCAAGTAAGACTTGTATTTACGTGGGCTGCACCGTGTCCTAGTACATGTGCCGCCAACGCGAGCCTGGGCTTCCCTGCATCCCAGGCAGTGTTCTAGGCAGACACTGTCAGCATCTAAATAGCACTAATTCCTGCAAGGGCACTTAGTGCCAGTTAACCCCACGCAGCTGGTCCTGTGATGATCCTGGCGTACAGAGCCGGGGCTGGAGAGCCCAGCCTTTGCTCTCTGCGCCACTGGGCTCTCCTGTCTCACCAGCTACAAAGCGTGTGCCTTCCACTCCCCAACCTGACGGATGCGGAAGCTGAGGCACTCAGGTTCCCCAGGGAAGCCACGGTCGCGGGCCAGTGCGAGTGGCAGCACTGATCATTAGGCTCAGCACCCAAAGCT
The DNA here is from genome assembly GCA_004027025.1 of Myocastor coypus. Classification (NCBI taxonomy): domain Eukaryota; kingdom Metazoa; phylum Chordata; class Mammalia; order Rodentia; family Myocastoridae; genus Myocastor; species Myocastor coypus. The sequence goes on along the minus strand of PVJA010018087.1, from coordinate 13,468 downwards.
GATTCGGACAGACGTTTCAGGTCCATGTTTCCCAAAGGAGAAAGTATTAAGTAGCACAGGCAAAAGTCTTCAAATCACAGGGCGTGGTAATCAGACCATAAAGGCAAGGAGGTGCCTGTGGGGCAGTGAGGCCAGAGCCAGCAGCACTGCCTCCTTCCCCGGCAGGCGTGGGCTTTACTTTAAACCAGTTATCAGCGCTGAAGCGAGGGAAGCTTCGGCAAGGACACCTGGCTGGGCCGGGGCTGGCCCGCGGAAGGAAACGCTTGGCCTTTGCTTGCTGCTGCTGGGCTGTCTGGGTTGGGCAGACAACTACCACAACACCCCACGTGACAAGGGGTGTGCACAGGTTGGCACAGCCAGCTGCCAAGCTGCCAGCTGTCTCCCCGGTGGCATCCCTCCACCTGCTTAAGACCAAGTACCCTACACAGAACAATCCAAAAAACCGGAAGTTGCCCCTGGAGGCTCACCCGGGCTTAGGCTGCTGGTCTGCAAGCTGTGGTCTCAGGAAGCCACGAGGCCACCCCTACACAGGTCATCTTAAGCACACACTGCTGCAGCGGCACCAGGTCAAGGGAGTATGGGTGGGCTCGTGAGCCCGGTAGGGTGCAGGGGGAATCCAGAGAGTGGTGTCCACGGGGTTCCCCATCCCTGGCCACCGTAGGGCTCAGAGGAGGTTCTGGCTGTCAAGGGGTGTGGAGGCGACATATCCCCAAAGGTCAAGGAGCACAGCTTCACACTCCTTCAGCACTGGGGCCACGGATCTTAGGACGCCTCCATCTGGAAGGGGCTGAGGTCACCCAGGCTCGGGGGCCTCAGGAGCCGTGCCTCATGTGTGAGATAGAGTGCCACTCAGGAGCTTCGCCACTCAGGTAGCTAGAAGCCCAGCTTCTAGCTGGAGATACTCTGAAGAACATGAAGTGAGGACGAGGGAGAGCTACCAGCCAACGTAGAATCCGCAGGGAACACAGAAGTGTGAATGGAATGCTCTGGGAACCCCAAGCAGTTCTGGAATGGTGCCCGGGCGGGGCCGGCACCCTCACAGCTACCACCGCCTCCAGCCCCACAACTCCCTTCCTAGAAGGGCTGAGGGAGGAGGGGGGGCAGAGGCACAGTCCCAGCACAGCAGGGAGTTGGCGTGAGCCCACAGCGTAGAATGCTTCCTAGCTGCTGGGCAGATGACGTGGGAACCCCTCCCGCGTGAGGGCATCAGGCTCAATTCTGTCACTACTGTTCACTTAAGTCACCATGGTCCTACCAGGTACGTGCTCTAGTGATTTAGACACAGGTCTTTTTCCTTCCTCCTAGATTACTAGTGCCTGAAAGGCATACCCCAGGCCTGATATGTTGTCCATCAGCCTGGTTAGCCTAGCACGGGCTTTGGAACCAACTGCTGCTTCACAGCTGAGGGACTTTGGGCAAAGGCCCCAACACCTCTGAGCTGATTCCATGCCTTGCAGTTTTGAGGGTATCAGGAGGCTGAGACAATAAAGGAGTTAACCACTGTTAGGGCCTGGGCCATTCATGGTCTGGTATTCCATTCTGGAACATCTAGAACAGCGGTTCTCAACCTGTGGGTTGCGACCCTGGCGGGGGTTGAGTGACCAAAACACAGGGGTCACCTAAAGTTATTGGAAAATACATATTTAAATGCATGCTATGCCATGGTGAAATGTTATTTATTGGAATTAATAATAAATATTTCTCAACATAAAATTTAATATTGTTTTTGTGATTAATCACTATGTTTAAATTATGTTTGATTTGTAGCAATGAGAATACTTAATGCATATCAGGTATTTACATTCCGAATCATAACTGTAGCAAAATTACAGTTCTGAAGTAGCCACCAAAATCATTTATTGGTTTGGGGGTCTCTGCAACATGAGGAACTGTATTGCGGGGTCACGGCCTTAGAAAGGTCGAGAGCCACGGATCTACAGCAATGAAGCACACTAAAATTCTTTTCCTTTCAAACTCTTCTTCCTTGAATTTTTCTAAGTCATGTGTACGACTTGCATCTAGGAATTTTGCAGACGGCCTCCTCAGCACAAATGGGCTACCGCAGCCCCGGCCTGGGGTGAGCCTGGCTTACCAAGGCAAGCGCTTGTCTCAGCGTGAGCCGCTCGCCTCCCTACACGCTGCAACGCAGAACTTAGGGGCATTTTCTATGTAGTATGTGATTTGGGTTTTTGTAGAGCAAGAGACAAAAGCAGCGGTCATGCTGGTACTTGCGTAACCAACTCATTCCCACGGTCTTATTACGAATAGCACTGAAAATGTTAATAAACTCCATATACACGCTTCAAAACATACATCTACTTCATCAGAGAAAAAGAAATTTTTTAAGGCAGGAAATAATTTTCACTTAATAGGATTTTTAGCTTAAGACCCACATAAAAGTAGTCAGTGGGATGAATTTAACTCCCAGCCTGCATCTTGCCCACGCTAATGTATGTATCGGGAAGGGTCCCCAGCCTATAAAGTCCACCTAGTGAGTCACAGCCAGACTTGGGAGGGAAAAGGAGAGGCCGTGACACGCGGTCAGGCCCCAGCACCCCGAATGCTGCTCACTTTGTGAGTGGCACACTGCAGGCTGTCTCTCCCTTTTGAGTTTTCTAAGTCTAAGCAGAACATCAGCGTACGCTGTTCCTTCTGGCCATCCCACTTTCTGATCTGTCGCCCAGGCAGTGCTTAGCCAACCAATGGGTGTAGAGGGCCCTACTGCACAGTAGGGTCACCCCTGGCAATGTGTCCAGGCCTGCCCTGCACTGAGGGACTCAAGGGGTCTGAGCCAGCCTCAGGGAAGGAGGCAGCAAGGGCCACCCCGTTCAGCTGCAATCAGAAACTCCATGAGCACCACGTGCACGACACAGGCCTTAGAAAATGGGGGGTGTGGTGGGAACCACAGCTGTAGAACATGGCTCCCAGGTGGTCTCCCAAAGCCTGGCTGGCTAGCAGGCGACCTGGTCTGTTTGCAGTTATTGCTCACTGCAAAATGCTGAGAGTGTGGACCTCCTAGGGCACCTCTGCAGGCTAAAGGAACTGAGCTTACCTGGGCGGTGGGGCTATGCCTGACCAGGAGGAAGAGCAGCGGGCCGTGCCAGGTCAACCCTGGGACGAGAGGGCGGTGGGGCTGCGCATCCGCCTCGCTGGGACGTTGCTCCCCAACTTCTGTCCTAGTCTTTTGAATTCCAAACATTCCCATCCCAGCCACTTACCAGCTGAGAACAATACTGGACACCCTGCACTTATCCCTCATTCACCCCCTTACACCATCACGAGCAGGTACTGTGCACTGCTGGATGGAAGACCACAGAACGGGACAGGAAGGAAACCCATTCCACTTGCAGGGATCCTGGGCGCTGTATGCAGACAATATTGTATTTTAATAATTAATTGTTCATCAAAGAAAAAGATGAGGAACAGGGATGCTAAATTCAAAGTTATTCAAATTGCAAGAATGAATAATGCATGACTTTTATATTAAATACACACTGTATTAAGTAGTCTACATTTCACCCAACTCTGTCTTTCATTTTTAAGCATTTTGAACGACAAAATGAATAATCAGTTAGAGGAGGTTTATTTAGGAAAAGGAGTACCTTATTTGAATGCAAACGGAGTGTATCTGAAGATGATTAAATTTTTCTTATCAATTAGGAAATTCTGTACGAGGGCTCTAAAGTCACGGTCAACCATTAAGCCCAGCAAGGCCCAGTTACCACCACAGCTCCCTTCAACTTTAAATTATATCTGGCTGCTTCTGTTCAATTTCGTATTTCTGACAGCGGTGCCAGGAGGCAATTTTTAATTAAAGAAATTTGAAAGATTCAAACATGCATAATTGGATTAAAAATGTGATCATTAAAACATTAGATGAAAAAAAAAATAAAACATTAGATGATAATCGTCTGATTGACTGGATTTTTTTGGTGTGTTAATAACTTAATATTTTCAATACTTTGGTTACACAGGAAAACAGAAAGCTCTTCATAAAATACCAAGAAGAGTCAACATATAGAAGAGACTTGTGGAACCATCAAGAATTGTGGGATGGGGATGAACACACGCACACGTGCACACATGTGCACACGCACACACACACAGTGAACAAGGTGTGACATTACCTCTGAGGGCACTAGACAGAACATGGCCGTTGCCAAGGTGAGAACGCAGGCATCGTCCCCCACAGCAGAGGCCAGCTGTGGAGAACTGTGTGACAGCCCCCCTCCAACTTCGTTTAAGGTAAGCAATTAACTATACTTCAGTGCTGCAAGTCACCAGGGCAGGACTGGCCTTTGGTCTGCACAGGACGAAGGGTGACAGCGGAAGGGAGTGGGCATGAGTCACGGAGCAGGATGTGTGCTCACGCTGCGCCTCGCCTAGGAGTCACTGCGAAGCCCCGCAAGTGCAGACGCTCATCCAGCGGGCTGTGGTGAGCACGGAGACTCTTGTGGGCGCGAGGCTGGTGGTGCCGGTCCTGGAACCACACTGGTGCTGGTCCAGGAGGGCCGAGTCGGGTGGGTTCTTCCATCCTGCACAGGCTCACCCGCTCCAGTCTCTGCTCCTCAGACGCAGCCTGCTGGCTGCTGTGTTGTGTGTTTGTCTGCCCCAGGGCCTTGGCACTGGTTCTTCTGCTCTGCTTAGAACCCTCTTTACCCTTCCATTCAAGGCTGGGCTCAGGCCAGATGTGCTCCAGTTGCTGACCACTTGGCCCTAGTCAAGGGATCCACTCCTCACGAAGTCCGACCTGAGCACTGTTTCAGAACCAGCAATTTGGAGGGAGGCTGCCCTGACAGATGGCAGTGACTTAAGGGCAGTGAGGAAGCCAGAGCCCTGCAATCACTGAGAGAGCAGAGCACAAATAAGAGCCCAGGGAAAGGGCGCCACCATGTGCTACACAGCTAGAGCAAAGGGCATGAGGGGAAAACACCCAGGGGAGCTTGGGAAGCCCTGGATGTCATAGGTGCAAGGGGCAGGGCAGGCGCAAGGGGCAGGGCACGTGCAAGGGGCAGGGCAGGAGCAAGGGGGAGGGCAGGAGCAAGGGGGAGGGCAGGCGCAAGGGGGAGGGCAGGTGCAAGGGGGAGGGCAGGTGCAAGGGGGAGGGCAGGCGCAAGGGGGAGGGCAGGAGCAGCTACTTTTAGGAAACAACGCTGAAAGGCAATGCAGAGGGGCGAACACTGGATGCACCTGGGAGAAGTGTGGACCACCCTTATGCAGCCATCCACGCGACCTCCAGGGACGTGGCCCCAGGAGGCAGCAGCAGACCTCACCCATGGACACACAGGCACGTGGCTCTGAAATGCATCTCGAGGACACTGGTTCTCTTTCACTTGGCAAAAGGCAAATGAAGTTCAGAGAGGGTAAAAAAATGGGCCAAGACCACGCAGTGACAGGAGCAGGGTTCCTGGGCCTCCTGGGACGCAGCCTGGGGCTCTTCTGCCCTCATTCTGATCCCTGCACTCTGCTCATCACCTGCAGCCCAGGAGAGAAGTACCCTGGAGATGCTGCTGCCCCAAATCCTGGTGGGTCTCATGTCACAGAGCGTGACATGGAAACCCCTTGCCTTGGTCCTGCGGCCCTGCACGATCCACAGCCTGGCCGGTTTCTCCCTGCTCTGCCCTGGGGCCACCCACCTGCCGCCGCGAGGCCCACACAGAGCACACACCGCTTTCCCCTCCACCACCGGGGTGGGGTCATTCTTCTTCTGGGCTCTGCTCAGTGTCACGCCTGGGTACTTGCCCTGCCCTGGTCTGCCCTTACCTCTACCTCCGCCTGCTTCCTTTCCCTCTGCTTACGTATCCTCTGTCTTGTCTGCACTGAGCGCCTGCCTATTCACAGGCCCAGCAGCTACAGGGCTTCCCAGAAGGGAACAGGCGCTTCAGGCCCAGGCAAAGGCACGGGAGCACTGAGCGGCACTGGGGCAGCTGGCTTATCCTAAGTGCTGGGCGTCCTCCACTTCTGTGTGAGAAGCTCGCCCTGCTCACAGGGTGCGACACCTCGCCCAGATATCATCAATAGAGGCTTCATGCTGCCACTGAAGACAGTGACCCGGTACCAGCCTGAAGGCGCACGCCGGGGTAGACTTGGGAAAGCGGAAATGAAGAGTGCAGAACTGAGGGGCGAGGTGCCGATGGGACCCACGGAGCCTCGCCAGCTTGGAGCGTCTGCCAGAGGCTGGGCAGCAGCTCTCTCCACACAGCAGAAGTGGGCGAGGCTCAAAGCTGGGCAGAGCATTTGCCCGCTACGTGGACCGAGTTCTCCAGCCTCAGGCTGCCAGGGATCGCCTGCCCCGGTAGGCGCACCCCTAGCTACACCCTCAGCCCACCGGCAGGACCTGCTGCGCTCTCACCTCTCCCAGTTCCCACTTAGGGTGCAGGCCCCAGTGTGGCGCTTCCCTAAATGAGGCCTTATAACTTGTGAGGTAGCCCTGAGGGCTCCCCGGAGGTCCCAAGGTGAGCATGCCCGGGCCTCATGGTCCATGGCACTGGCTAGAGCTCATCTCTCGGAGTAAGATCCCGTCTCTCCTGCCTGTATCTACAGCTCCCGGCTCAGAGCTTTATAAAGCAGATCCTTTGCACAGGGCTGAAAAAAAATGAATTACACGAAGGCACTAAGTAACGCGAATGGCCCAGCTATGACGCACCGGCCAAGCCTGGCCCCTTGCCGGCTTTTGTAAATTAAGTGTTCCTGGGACACAGCCAGGCCCATTTGTTTATGTATTGTCTGTGGCTGCCTTGGGACTGCAACTGCGAAGGAAAATCTATGGCTGGCAGAGCCTAAACTATTGGCTATCCTTCTTGCACAGAAACTTTACCGATCTCTGCTCCTATAGAAAAATGCTATTTGAGCCTCAATCAGGCAAAGTACATGGGGAGCTAGAACACGGAGATCTTTTGTGCCTCTCAAACACTTCCCACCAGGGGTCGGAGAATTAAATATACTCCTCCCACCTCTGCCAAGGTGCAGTCCAGGGAAGATTCCAGAGGCCCATGTCAGGAAATAAGTAACTGGTGTTACTGTGGGATTTGGGCAGGGGCACCTGGGGTAAGGGTGGAGGTGGGGCAGAGAGAGAGAGAGAGAGAGAGAGAGAGAGAGAGAGAGAGAGAGAGAGAGAGAGAGAGAGAGCGCGCACCCATGAGAAGAAATCGGATTCCTAAATTCAAACCCTCAGGAGGTGTGGTCCAAGTCACGCTACACCACCTACTTCAAAGACATTTAGTCTCCTTGAACAATTAATGGTTTCAGTTGGCTACAAATGGCACCTTGATTAAGGGTTGATGTTTGAATAAGACCTATTGATATTAATGTTTCAAAAAACAAATGAAAAAGACATACAGATTGCAGTCAACAAGGAAACATAGTTGACATTTAAATTACACGAGGTTCCACACTGACAAAAGCCCAGCGCTGTGCCTGGGCAGCCCCTTCCTCTCCTCCCTACCCTGCGAGGTCTGGTGATCCAGCTGACATGACAGGGACATTCTTTCAGCTTCCTCTGGATACCGGTCAATGAGCTAATCCTTATAGGAGACAGAGACAAGATACATAAAATTAAGTGATTTTGACAACCGCCAGGAAGCTGGTTGATGCCGGAAGTCAGAAGCTGGCCCAACAGGGTGGAAAGAGGCAGGTCGCAGAGTCTGACACAGCTGGGTTTACATGCTGCTCCAACGTGTGTGCTGGAGGAATCGGCTGATTTCACTGGAACGGTCTGGCCATCTGTAAAATGGGACCAGTTGCCGCTGAGATCCAAGTACAGGGAGCCTGGGAAGGCCCAGGTGCGTGGTCAGGCCAACAAGGAGGAGCAAGGCTCCGTCCCCACGCCTGCTTTCTGTCCGTCTGGCCACTGCTCTCTCCTTGGCTGCAGGAGGTCAGGTGGCCTCAGAGCACCCGCCCCCTTGGCACTTGCGTTATTTCCTTCATTTTCTGTTTGTACCGTACCCGTCTGCAATGCAGAATGCATGCGTTCATTTGGGGAGTGGGAGCACGTACAGAACGCATCCCCGTGCTGGTGAAGCCCCTTCCCGTGTCCAGGAGCTCCGGCTGCCTGTGTCTTGCAGCGTCTCTTGGGTCTTGCTCTTCATTTCTCTTCTGTGTTTCTCACACGAGGGCCACTGAGTGATCCTAGAGCCGTGCGTCTCATGTCTCTGCTAACACAGGGCTGAGGAGGTTGAGTCACGTCCGCTCCACTCCAGGAGCAGCTCGTGCTGAAAACACGTCTTCAGGCTCCACATGTCACCCTGTCAGTGGCCCCCAGATTCCAGACAGGTGGCACGCTCCTGCTGATGGAGACGGGGTACAGGGGTACAGCGCCCATGGAGCACCCACCGCGCACCAGCCGTGCAGTGAACAGCGGGTCACTGAGTCCTTTGGGACGAAGCAGGAAGACTGAGTGCTGTGGCCTTGGAGATCGAGGGATTCGACCAGGCAGTGCCATTACTTAACACACAGCTGTGTTCAAAGCCAGTTCTGCCCACCATGGACAGCGCCTGTCCTAGACCGGGGGACCTATGCAGGTCATGGAAGGAGGGCAGGAGAGGCGCCCACACAGCCTGCAGGGCCACGGGCGTGCTTCCTCAGGAGATTCCTGAGGGGTATTTTAAACCCTCTCTTTGCTTGTTCATTACAACAATCACGGAAAAGCAATTCCCCTGGGCCCCCAGCTCCTGCTCCAGTGACCAGGAAGGCTGGCCCAATGAAAACCAGCTTCAAGTTCAAACCTAATCTAAAAGGAATCGTTTTTGAAGTCTTCTATCTTAACAATACCCTTAACAATGCTGTTGTGATAACATAATCACACGGCATCCTATTTCCTGACTTTGGCTAAGAAAAGAAACAGAGAGATTATATCTCTGGTGCTGGTCGTGATACACCAGAGTCCAGGAAACTGGAAATAGCTTAGGTGTGCCTGTTTCTGGAAGATTTCGAGATCAAAAGTTGCCACATAAACACTGGTCCTTCCTGAGTCAACACAGACACAAGCCAGTTAGTCCAGACCAGAGTGCTACATATTTATAGCACGTTTCAGGAATGCTCCATAAGTGATAGAAACATAAACTTCAAAGGGGAAATTTTGTCATATGTTCTAATGTTTGAACTTATCAAGGAGCTGTAGCTGATATAGCATTAGTTTTTCTAGTCAAAGGGAGAAAATAATTTGAATTTGTTCTCTTTCGGTAAGGTAAATTGTGAAACAGAACCCTCATTACTTCAGGTGAAGCACGTTGGGTCTGCACGGTCATTTGGGAGAGACCAGACATGCAGGCCATCTCTGCAAAGTATGAGTGATGGCCCGAGCCAGTACTACCACAACTACTTGTCGAGGCAGCAGTGCCGGATGGCCAGCTACCACGACTGTCTTTTCTGTGAGGCCTGGGGCAAAGTCTTCCCTGTGGCGGAGGGGCAGGGAGCCCATGCTGAAGGCTCTGCAGGTCAGCCTGTCCATCACAGCTACTCCCCTCTGCTCTTCTACCGCAAAAGCAGCCGAAGACAGTATGTAACAAAGTGTGGCAATGGAACTTCATTTAGAAAGCCAAGGCGCAAGCTAGATGTGGCTCACAGATGGGCTGGCTCAGCCCTGACGTAGCCACATGGCAGGACCATGGCCACTTGCCGTGCACTCAGCAGGGATACACAGGACACAGATCCTTCCATTACCCTTGCTTCACAAGTGGAAACTCAAGGGTAGGGTGGACCCAGCTGCCTGCAGAAGCCCGTGCAGCTCTGGGCTTTGGGGGTACCATTCAGACCCAAGCCCGGCTGTTGTACTGTGCTCTACAGAGTCTACTGTGAAAATTACGAGACTCTTGCTCATTTCTGTGAACACATAAAAATTGCTTTGCAGGTATGTAATCATAGTCTCTGCAGCACCAAGATTGGCAAGGAGATATCCTCCAGGACCACAATCTTCCCTGGGGCAAGGAAAATCATACTCCTTGGTGTGTCTACTGGGCATTCACTCAGCAGAGGAGGGAGGGACTCCATGACTCCTTGAAGTTTGAAGTCCACAGGGCAGGGTCGAGCCCCATAACCTCAGTGCTTCTCTGCCCTGTCCTCGCCTGGTGAGCAATACTGATGCCTATGACCATTGCTCCTTGCTGGATTCCTCTCTCCTCGAGGCGCCTTGTGCTATAACGTGTCCTCTTTCAAGTCCACCTCAGGCATTTTCAAAATGCTTCTCACACAGCCTCAGAGAATTTCTTTCGAGATTTCACACGCCAGCGACAGTCACGACGGTGCCTGCGCATCAAGGGTAGATGACGGTGGCAGTGAAAACTCCTTCAGGTGACCCTTCAAAAGAGCCCGTCTGATGAGACCTAATCCGGTGCCTGGCACAGGGGAAGGGGGGCTGGGCCAGGAGAACTACGAGCAAACTCCTTAGTTGGGTTGGAGCCCAGAATGGTTGGGCTCCATTCTGGTCACTTTGCTAGGTGTGGCCACCGCTGTCTGCGTTATCTGGCAGAACATGACATGAAGAGCCAGGCAGTGGATTTGAGAGGACTTTCAGATGACTGGGTGATGGTTACTCTGGACTGCGCAGAGCACGTGTGCTCCAGTGAGGGAGCCACGAGTCTTTTGTTTTGGGGACTGTCACCCCACCCTTTTGTCCCTGACTTCCTTTGCTAAACTCTCCAAGGACCTTAGAAGGTAAGACTGCTCAGACAGGGCTTTCCTGTGGGGCCCACGGGGGCCCTGGGAGGGGCCTCACAACAAAGAGGGCAGCGATAGTGCTTTCCTGAGTAACGCTCCCTGGAACACCCTTGGCTACCATCGAGAGCTCACGGGGAGCTTTAGGAAAGCACCGCCACTCCCTCCTTTGTCTGCTGTGAGGCTGCGTGGTCCACTGAGTCCCACGGGAAAACACCCCCTGAGCCTCTCATGCATGCTGGCTACTGTCTGCATTGGCTGTGACCCCTGACCCGCATGGGGACAGGTGTGCAAATAAACACACTCCTGGCAAGTGATCTAAAGGGAGCCTCTGTGTGGCCGCCACTCAGGACACATGGCCTCGCTGCCAGGCTGGGCCCACGTCACCCCATCAGACTCATCTTGAAGTAGCTCTTAGAGTTCCTTTTAGTTTTACCTCCTATACGGGATGATTGAAATATCCAGTGAGTATTGAAATTAAAGAAATTTGTTACAGCAAAGGCACATGCCACTAATCTCCCTCGAAGCCCTCCCCTGTGCTACACTGAACCCACCCTCCTGGCCATCTTCTGAAGCAGTCCTGGAAGTCCCAGCATGAGCGTCCATGAGATGTGCTACAGTAGGGAAGCGGCCGCCGCTGCCACGCACCCCTGGGCCCACAGGTCGGCTCCTAAGGCTCCACGGTGTGCCCTGGGTGCCTTCCCTGCCAGGGCCAGGGCTGTGACTCCTGGCTCTTCCCCTCAGGCAGAAGGAGCAGGAAAGGTGGCCACCGTGAACCGGCCCAGCACACTGGGAGCCACGGAAGCAGCGGCTGAAGACACTCACGACAGGGGACTTGCAGAACTGCTCCAGAAAGTAGCGGAGCTATGGGGTCACTGAGCACAAAGCAAAGAGGAGGATTGTAGAAGGGGCTGGTGGAAGTATGTCTTGTACCATAATATGTTCTTTTAAAAGAATTTGAACATGTACTGCATTTTTAACTACGCTTTCTACACATGCATCCTAAAGTTCTTGAACTTGGTATTGAAGAATGCGTGACAGACTGTCCAGAACCCTCCCTGTGCTGGATGTCGTGGTCCCCAGATGCACCTCGGGGCTGGGTGGGCTGTTCCTTTGTAGCACAGCCAACCCCTCACTACATAACTTTATGGCATCCAGCCTGCTAGTCATGGCTTTGTTTGGCATGCCTAGGTTGGGACAATTAGAACAGAGAATGCTGTGCACATTGCTGCTCACATCTTGGTGTATTTATATCTGAGCTTCTCTGGGGTCATACGCAGGGGCAGGGCTCAAGAGCAGCTTCCTAGAGACGCTGAACGGTTGTGTGAGAGACTCTGGTGGTGTTAGGGTGCTTTTAGTTAGGGGCCACTAGAACAAAGCCCCTCCCCATGTCTTTGTGGACCTTTCTCTTGGGTGTGGACCTAAGGATGGTACTGCCTGCTCTTGGGAGAGACCATGTGCACCACTGTCCTTCTATGGGGGGTGATCCGCACTCCCCAGCAGAGGTGTGCTTTCTGGCCACTCCACCATGGCTGGAGGATGGGCCTGGAATTGTGCCCTGTGGACCTGGGGATGCTTCTGTGCAACTTTACCACGGGTGCTCTCTCCAGACTGTTAGTATGTATGCGAGACTTCCTTTCTCATCTCCATTTCTGCTAGGGGCTCACAGTGACTCCAGCTGTCCTAGGACTTTGTCCAGCGTGTAATAAGAAATGATGAAGATCCCAGGGTGGTTGAAAAGGAAGAAGCACCCCAAGGTGAGACCAGGGACACACTGTCGTGGGGGGCAGGGAGGAAGCTGTTCTGTAAGCAGAGTTCTGACCTTATCTCATCCTGGTTTCTGCTACAGTGGTCTGACAATATAAGCTTGCAGGGGCCTTATTTGGGGAAATTATTTGAAACACATTTTAGTGACTGTTTATTCCTGTTCCAGGCCTCTTGTGCAGCAGGGTGTGAGTACACATCTGTTACCTCAGGACTCTGGGAGGCTGAGTCAGGAAGCCAGCAGTTTGGAGCCCAGCTCAGGTAACTCAGGGAGATCTCATCTCAAAATACAAATTTAAGAAGGGCTGAGGGGCATAGCTCAGTGTAAAGGCCCTGGGCTCATCTCTAGCAGTGCACAGCAAAAGCCTCCCCAAATTTCACATTGGTGTCTCCTTCACACAAGAGTCTGATGACCAAGGAGGCAGCTACTATGACCAGATCACTCCCTGGCCACTGAGCTGAAAGACCAGCTAAGATTCTACCCCCCAAAGAAAACCGCTTAATGAATGAGAAATTAACATGTCAAGCTCTGACTCCCAGAGCTGAAGAAGTAAAAGCCATTTCCACACTGCCACCGAGCTCCGCATTGATTTTGTCTCCTCACACATCTCTATCATCACTCCAAACTGGAGACTCTGTGGAAGGCACAATTATCTACGCTTCTTCAAATTAACAGGCCATGCGAATCCCTCACAGGACTTTCAAGTGAAGATGGTGCTAGCTCCAAGAAGAAAGCTCCTTTCGGCTGTCTCAAGTGGGCGCTCCCTTTGAGAAGCCCGGCATTTCTTTTCATCTCCAGCAAAGAGAGATCTGAGTGGGCTTAGGCTACTCCCTTAATCCAGCTTTGTAGCTCAGGGTTTTCACTTGAGCATTTGGACCCTTTCAGTTTCCTTGACTTGGCCCTTTGGCTGGGCGCCCCCTAGGAGCCAGGTGCTGGGCTCCACACAGGAGGCTTGGCAGCTGCAGCCCAGTACATACCCAGGTCGTTCAGGGTCGCTGAAGTGCTCGGAAGAGAGAATCCCAGAAGATGGGGGAAGGGGGGTGAAGGGAGGGC
>PVJA010018086.1:0-40574 GCA_004027025.1 Myocastor coypus | reverse complement strand
CTTCATGATGAATTTTTCCCCTAACCAATATGTAGTGGCCTTCTTTATTTCATTTGATCAATGTTGGTTTGAAGTTTAGACTGTCTGCAAACAGGATTGCTACCCCTGCTTTTTTTTTTTTTTTTTTTTTTGAGGTGCTGTAGCATGTAGTATTGTTTTTCAACCTTTAACTTTAAGCCTGTGAGTTTCTTTATGAGTTAAGTGTGTTTCTTGTATACAGCATATTGTTGGGTTCTGTTTCCTTATACATTCTGCAACTCTACTTCTTTTAACTGGAGAATTGTGTCCATTTACATTGATGGTTATAATTGAAATGTATTGACTTATGGTTGGCATGACTTTTATTTGCCTCTGTTTATCACTTTTTTCCTCCTGTGTTTAGTTGGTTACTCTATTTGGTGGGATCTTTCTGTTCCCATTTGTTGAATTCGGGTCGTTTTGGTCCCTCTCTGAAATATTTGTTAAAATATTGTGTAGCACTGGCTTTGATGTCATGAAATTCTTTAGTTGCTCCTTGTCATGGAAATATTTCACTTCTCCCTCATACTTGAAGGAGAGTTTTTCTGGGTATAGTAGTCTGGGCTGAAATTTGTTTTTATGGAGGACTTGAAGCACTCTGCTCCATGCTCTTCTTGACTTCATGGTTTGTGAAGAGAAATCCTCTGTTATTCTGATGGGTTTTCCTTTAAATGTGATCTGTTTCTTTTCTCTAGCAGCTTTTAGTATATTATTCTTCAGCTGGATTTCTGGTATCTTGACTATTGTATGTCTTGGCATGTTTTTAGTTGGGTTGATGTTATTTGGGGTTCTGTAGGCTTCCGTTACCTGAATGTCTGATTGTTTTCTCAAATTTGGGAAGTTTTCTGCTATTACTTCTGTCCATATTCTTTTTATATCATTTGTATTGACTCCTTCTTTCTCATTGATTCCCATTAATCTCACATTGTTCATTTTTGCATCGTCTTGAAGATGATGAATTATTTTTTCCTGCATTCTGGTTGTTTTTAAAAGATCCTTTCTTCCTCTTTCACTGTCTGCAACTGTGTCTTCAAGGTTGGAAACTCTATCTTCATTTTCTTTCATTCGGCTCTGCCAACTTGTGATCGAGGTTTTATTTTCTTGTATATCTATTTGAAACTGTTTCATGTGATCTATGTCTTTCTTATATTGCTCTGTCAGGGAGTCCATCATTTTTCTATTCTCCTCTAATTTTTTATCGATGTCTTCTTTAATAGTATTGAAGTCTGTCATTATGGTTATCCTTTCTCTCTCTAATACAGAGATTATTTCTGTTCTCTTCTCCTTTCTACTTTTGTGTAGTTGTTCCCCTACTTGGGATGCTATTGATTTAGGCATGTCTTTGTCAACTTTAGATACTATTTCTGCTCTGATGTCCTCTATACGTTTCTCCAGCCGTTTTTCCACTTCATGTATTTCTTTTTTTACTTCAGATGTTATCTCTGATCTCAGTTGGTGTATAAATTTCTGCACTTGTGTGTCTGCCTCAGATGCTACCAATTCAGAGGTTTCATTTGTATGGTTCCTATTTTCTTCCATGATAGTGTCTCCTGTATTTGGTTTGGGTGGGCACGGGCCCTGAGATTGCATCCTACTCCTTGTTGTTATCATTTTGTATGGAAGCGACCTCTGCACTTTGGTGGCATTATGCTGTTAGTGTGTATGCGCCTTTGGCCTGGAGCCTCCAAGTTGGTTCCCCTATACAAGTTCCTGGCTTTGTGTCAGAGCTCAGGCTGCTGGCTGCTGTGAAGTCCCATGGGTCTGGTCTGTAGGTGGAGGTGGAGCTTTGGAATTGAGGAGTCCTGGTAGGCTTGGGGACCAGATGGGTCGCCAGACGAGATGTACGATGGGTTCGGCAGTGGAGCTGGGGCAGGAGGGGTTCACGAGAAAGAAAGAAAGAAAGAAAGAAAGAAAGAAAGAAAGAAAGAAAGAGAAAGGGGAAAGGGAAGACGGGCCAAGCATCCTGACCCAGCCGGTGAGCGGGCCTAGCGGGCTGGGGAGTGGGACAGGAAGTGAGGCGCGGGCATGCAAGAGAGGAGCAGAGTGGCCGAGGGACCTTACCCGGCGGGCAGGCGGGCCTGGCCTTGAACATTTTTTCTTTACCTTTATCAAGGTTCTTAGTGTTCCTGTTAGCTTTATTGCTGGTGTTACTAAATTTCTTTGGAGCCATGGTTGTGATATTTTATGCAAATAAAATGCAAAAAATCACCGTGATGAAAGTTTTAATACACTAATATAAGCACTCTATATTGTCTGAGTGAAAATGGCGCTTACACTGAAGCATCTCACCTTGGGTCCCTGGCAAGACACAATGCGTGATTCTCAGCCTATGCAGGCTCTTTCTAGTCAGAGTTTTGGTTTGACTATTGAGCAAAGTTACAAACACTGAATAGATTTTATTTCAAAGTTTGTCATTCAAGAAGTGGAAAGCTTAAGCTTAGAGCTCTTGGACAGCTGAGGTATCACTGTATCATTATTAAACAAAACTTTCCTCACAGAACCTACTGGCACTTGGGGCTGCTTTGCCTGCAAATATGATGATAAAAAAGTTATATTCCTTCTGATGGTTTCTGGAAATGAAAATGAAACTATGAAGGGATATGTACTGATGAATCACAAAACGTATACCTTCGCCTAGATTTCTCCCCCTCAATTCTCAAGCCAACATTCACTACCACAGTGGGTCTCTCTGCAACCATCATGTTTTACTGGCTTACCTCAAATTTGTGACAAATGTATTTATTTATTTCCCATACCTCCTACCCCCAGTATCTGTCCTGTGAAGAATTTGATTTTCAGTAAAAGATGAAATCATTTCTTGGCCCACCTGGCTTTCAGTGCAAATTCATGAGTATTAAAGTTGTGCCTTACCTATAATGGAGAGCCCATCAGAATCATGGCAGATTTCTCAACACAGCCCACCAAATCAAGAAGAGCTTTGATTTTTTCATTTTTTATTACTTTTATTTTTATTTTTATTGCTTTTAATAAGAAATAACAATATTGTAGTTTCAAAACACATTAGTAGTACATTGCAATAATTGACACATTATTTTTAATAAGAAATAATGATGTGACAATTTCAAAACACATTAGTAGTATATTCCCAATAATTGATACAATGTGTATTGTTGTCCTCATAGTAGTTATACAGAGTAGAGGATATAGGCATGATAATTTTTCTAATCATTGTTGGTACAAAAATTTCTTCTTATTGAACTAAGAGAAAGTAGCTGTACACATAGTCCAATATTTCATAATTGCAGCGGGTTATTGGCAAAACTGGCACTTAAAAAAAAAAAAACTTTGAGTGAGATATTTCAGGGCTTGGCCTAGCATTTCTCAATTAACCTTATACAGAAAAGGATGCTGCGATATTCCTTCTAGAACCCTTATGGGTTAAAATTGTATCTGAAATTATCTAGAAGCATAAGCAGCTGTCATATGAGTCACAAGTTGAAACCAAAATTCTAGCAACAAGGCAAGTTGTTCATAGATAGGGCTGGTTGTAACTAGAGACGATCCGCTTACTGAAACAGTGAATGAGCAAAATTTATACATGAGAAAGGGCCAGAAGTCCTTTAACAGCAGTCCTCCTGGTTTTCCATCCCTGTTTCCACCATGGTGCTTCATGCTCCCCTGCCTGCCTGGCCCGGGTCACTCAAATCTGCCTTTCCCTCTGCTCAGCCAGACTTTCCTGGCTCAGTCTTCGCAGATGTTTGAATTCTGCCCTGTGCTCCCTCCCAGTGTCTACCCCACCACACAATGTGCCAACACGCTGGCTCGTTCCTTAAACCAATGCTCAGGTCTGTCTCAATTTCAGTCATTCTCCTGAGAGGGGCCTGCAGTGGCCCCTGAGGTTCTCTCTCTTGTTCTCTGGACAATGTTCTTTGGAACTGAATGATAATTCACCATCATATCCTCATCTGAGGATTTTTACTATTCCTGTACTATTCTCTGAGTTTCATGAGAGGGGCCCATGTCCATGTCACTCACTGCTGTGTGCCCAGCTTAACAGCTGCCATGCATAGATATCTGACTCGCCAGTGGATGGGCTGCATCTTCTCCTGCTTCCTGTTTTCTTGCAGGCCTCCTTCCTTCACCTGTCACCCATTTCTTTTCTTTAGGTCCTTTCTTATGTATAAATTTTATTCATTCACTGTTTCAGTAAGCGGATCGTCTAGTTACAACCAGCCTTACCTATGAACACCTTGCCTTATCGCTAGAATTTTGGCTTCAACTTGTGACTCATATAACAGCTGCTTATGCTTCTAGATAATTTCAGATATATTTTTAACCCATAAAGAAAAGAGTTCTGGAGGGAAAGTCACAGCATCCTTTCCTGTGTAGGATTAACTGAGAAATCCTAGGCCAGGGTCTCTCTAAGGACACAGATCTGGGAAGGCTGAGAGATTTGAAGGCTGTGTAGAGGAGCCTTTGATGGTTTGTGTTACAACCAGCCCTCAGAAAGAAGTGAGTTTTACATGTGTGTTTCTCTACTTGTTTACTTTATAGTAGAAGTGGGGAGCAGGCATAAGCAGTGTATCAGGCACCTTGTAACTCCAAGACATGATAGGAATAGCTCCAGGCTCTTTTTTTTTTTGCCTTTCCTATGCCTCCCTCCCTCCCTCTCCTCCTCCCTCCCTTTTTCCCTTCCATCCATCCTTCCTTCCTTCCTTCCTTCCTTCCTTCCTCTCTCTCTTTCTCTTTCTCTCTCTCTCTCTCTCTCTCTCTCTCTCTCTCTCTGTCCCCCCCCTCTCCCTGCTTCTCTCTCCCTCTCCCCTTCCCCTTCCTTGTGCAGTTTTTCAGTGCTAGGACAGCACCCAGGACCTCAGATGTGCCGGGGCATCTTCCTTGCTTCCTGAACTCCCATTTATTGGTCCAGCTTCTTTTCTTATTCCTCCTTTCATTCTGGAGTCTGAGTGGGCAACAAAAAAGTAACGATGAGTAGAAAAACAGACCTGGTTCCTGCCATCAGGAGCATACTTTGTCACTTCATAAAGCAGTAGTACAGATATTCAGTTACACTAAATACCGTGAGGGTCAGAGAGGCAGGAGCTGCAGACTTGGAAGGCAGCAGAGGAGCTGAAGAGGGTGGAGGGACTTTCTCAAGATGTAAAATCAGCAGGTGTGGGAGCTGCTGGGAGACAAGGGCTGCGGGGAGAAAAGAAGCCTTGGAGAGAGCGACTGTATTTCTGGTTCCAGTGAGCAAGGGCACTGGTCACTGGGTAGCCTCTTGTGGGAGACAGAAATTGAGGAAGGAAGAACATGAGTACACTTCTGTCCATGCTAACCTTAAGCGCTAACCTCCTGTCCACTTTTCCTGCAGGTATTTTCCCTGAATATTTGACCCTTTCCTCTGATACTATGATCCCCAAGATTATAAATAATTTTGCACCTCAGCCTACCACTTCCTGCCAGTCCTTCTCCTCAGCACTTAGCATTGCACTGTTTCTCTACTCTTGTACGTTCTAAATGAGTACAGAGAGCTCCACAACGGTACAAAATGCATGATCACTGATTGCATTTGTACAGCTGATAACACTTGGCGGGGTACAATATAGAACAACGCACAAATCTGCAACACCAGAATCACTAAGTGATTTTCTTGAGAACAACCTACCTCTAGGTTAATTAAAATTTACCAGACAGCAAGTATCTCTCAGGAAAACAACGAGTGAGTTTACTAACAGCAAGTGTGTAGTCCAGTGTGCTAACAGAATAAGTCTCCTGCCTGGAACTTTTTCTTTAAGTTGTGAAACACCTACTCTTTATCATGATAGACTGTATTTAATTGACCAAGTAAACATAGGGCAGATGGACCTTCCAGAGAATTTCCACTCTGAAATTTTACTTCTTGTGAGTGTTTCAGTATATTATAAGACACCAACTGTCTGTATTTTAGTAGAATTTTATAAACCTTTTTGTACTGTTTCTCAAGTTTACCGCACAGGATTCAGTACTGGAAGATCGGATCTTAAGTTTTTCCAGTTGTTTAAATGTAATGTATTTGAGGATGAAGGTGTGGTCCTGTATGTTTATAACTGAAATAAATGTGTATTAGAGGTGTGCTTGTCAGAGGCCAAGTGACATGATGGGATGACATAGGAACTATTCACATTGGAAGAGCTGGCACTAAGCTCATCTTGAGGCAGCAGGAGAACGACATTCAAGGTATCAGGTTATCAGGTGGCCAGAGTTCCGGTGAGCATCTGAAATGATGACAAAGTACTGGCCTAATGTAACGGATCTCCTGTGAATTATGATGCAGTGTTAGCAATGGGAGGCACAGCAGGGCAATCTGAATGACCTCAGAAGACATCCAGAGTCTTGATTTAATGAGTGGTGAGAAGCTCTAGCCAGTCTCCAGGAGGACCTACCTGCTCTGAACTGTTGTATGTGGGTCTGGGAACAGAGATACAAGTTTTTCTAGTTTTCTAATCTTGATTGGCTTCGTTAGTTATCCAGCAGGCATTTACTGGAGTCACTTTTTCAGAGTCTTTGAACATTTTAGGCATAGATTTTTCTAGCAAGATAAGTTACCTTTCATTTTCTTGGCTTACCTCCCTCAAATTTCAATATTTCAAAGATAATGTTGTGAAGAATTTATTAATACTCCGAAAAATATTATAATAAACTTGTCTTAGACAATTGTAAAATCATCTCTCAGTAATCCAAAGATGTTTAATTGGACTGTTTATCTGAAGATATTTTTATTTTTTTCATTTATCTTTGTTAAGAATGCCTCATAATTCTACATTGTTTCTATTTGAGCAGCTTTTTGAGTTATAAAAGCCCATGATCATTAACTCATATTTAATATCTGAACCTGATTCCCTTATTGTAATAATACATCATGCACTAGTCAGTGCCATCACTTCATTTGAGAAAAAGATAAATGCTCACAGGTGTCTATCAGACTGATTTTTACAGTGAAAAGGTGTAATTCACAGACTTAACTTGTACTGACTTGACCCATTTAGGGTCATTCCTTTAATCCTCTCCTTTGGAAAAAATGGTCCAGTCCATGGTTTGTCATCAGAGGAGTTCTGAGTGAAGGACACAGTGGTGGTAGTGTTGTGGTCATGACAGTTGGTGAGGGATGGTACTGATGGTTGTCATTCATCCTCCTTCTCCACTGGTAGGCTGGTTAGTGGTAGGCCCATTATGCACATGGAACACAGGATCTTATGCAGGCCTCAGTTGTCCCTTTGCATTGACAGTGCTCGGGGATATCCCAGGTTCTCTTCATCCTCAATGCTGTACTTGCCTTGGGGCATGCTGTCAGGGCGGCAGGATGCTGCGAGCAAGGAAGATGGCTTTACACCCTGAACCCCAATTATTTCTTTACTTATAGCTGTTACTATGTCACAACCCTTATATCAATGAGAGCCTCTTGTACAACATTTCTCCAGCATCCCAAGTTATAGGTTATGGCTTTGGTCCAGCAGATGGCTTAGGTACACCCCTTCTATGGCTTAGGGAGTCCGTTCATAGAACTGAGGAGCTGGGACAGGCTGGAGATTGGTGGAACAGTTGTAGCTAAAAAGGTGATTTAGGGGAATACAGTTTCACTATTTCTCTTAGAGTAGAAAACTCATTAATTCAATGACTCTTTGTTGAGTTCCTACCCTGTGCTCATTCCAATACTAGAGCTGGCTGTTCAAGGTGAACAAAATAGACAAAAACTGTCCTAATAAAGCATCCATCCTAGAAGGGAAGGAAAGGTACACACAACAGAAAGGACAGTTGTACATTGTGGTGAGTAATACAGGTAGTAAGCAGGTTGAGGTGAGACGTGCAGGGCAGGAGATAGGTGACTTGGAGGGGAGGGAGCCTCAGTATGAAGGTGTACTTGGTGGGCTGCAGGGGGCTGCACGGTCCAGAGATGGAGCAGGACAACCAGGGACTCCACAGAGTAGGAAAAGGACAAATATGTGTGAGGACAGTGACATCAGTGTTGTTGGTAAAGTGCATGGGGTAGGGGCAGGTTACAGACAAGATCTTGTGTTCCAATTTAGACTTATTAGAAATGAATATTCTTGAAATTTTTAAATTTTTAAGTTTTTAAAAAAATTAAAGGAAGTACAAATTAGAATTAAAGTAGAAATAGTTACAGGTGATACAGATTTTAACTTAACAAAGTAATATGAATTTCACAGTATTTGCTTTAAAACATAGTGTTGTCTTTCAACCAGTTATTCATATTACCAGATATATGCATGTGAATTTGGAAGAAGAAAGAAATGTATATGAAATTAAGAAGAGAGAAAGTACAATGGATAAAAGGAGATGAAACGAATTAAAGCACTAATTGCTTCTTTCATAAACGAGCAGAAATGCACACTACAATTGTTGAAATCATCCTACTCACATACATAGATAGACCTCTTTCCCCTTTCCTCTCCAGTCTTCTCAAATTAATAACTATTTCATTTTGAATAAGTTCATTTCTGCCAATGTCTATTATGCCCTTCAGATTCCATTTTTCTCTTTCAGGTTCTCTCACTGAGGAAACAATATGATGTTTGCACATGCAGGTCTGATTTATTTCACTTAAGTGCATGTCTTAAGAGTTTTCTAGTTGCATCCATTTACTGACAAAAAGACTCAAATTTATCCTGTTTGATAGCTGAATAATACTCCACTGTGTAAAAATACCACATCTCCCTTCTCCATTCTTCAGATGATGGGCATTTGGGTGATTTTCAGGATTTAGTTACTTGACTTGAAATTAAACTCTACAGTTACTATGATCAAATCAGCATGGTACTGACATAGAGACAGACCTGGGGATAAGTGGAACAGATTCTAAGATGGAGACACAACTGCAAACACACTAAATTATGTTATCTTTGATAAAGGGAACACACAGGTTCACTAGAAGAAAGATAGCTTCTTTAATAAATGGTGCTTAGAAAACAGGCTTTCCACATGCTGAAGGCTAAAACTAGACCCATGTGTATTACCATGCACAAAGCTTCCGCCAAAATAGATAAAAGATTTAAATATTAAAACAGAAACACTAAATCTTTTGTAGGAAAATGAAGGTAAAAATTTGAACAACATAGGGGTAAGTAGAGAGTTCATGAACAAAAACAAACTTCACAGGAAGTATTTCAAAGAATCCACAACTGGGATCTCACCTTTTTGAGAAATTTCTGCATGTCAAAAGCAAATCTTCAACAATTTTGTAAAAAGAAAGGAAACAGTCCCTTTCAGTGAGCCTGTGGGTGACTCTTAAACCAAATGGAAGGTGATGGTCTTAACCTTGAGTAGCAAGTCTGTATTCACTACCCTGGGTAACTGTAGGCAGAAGCCAGCATCACGTTGTAAAAGCATTAATTAAATTCAAATCACAGGCCAGTGAGATAGCTCCTAACTAAAGCACCTGCTTAGGCAAGCTTAGGCAAGCACAGGGACGTTGGTTCAATCCCCGGCACCACATGCTGGGCTAGTCCCACCCCCAGAGCTGGCTGACCTGGCCAGAGTCCAGGGGTAGGGTGTGCACCTGTCGCCCCAGCGCTGGGGAAGCTGAAAACAGGAGGATCTCTATCAGTCCAAACTGCATAGTGAGACCCTGTAACAACCAGATACACTTAAAAATAAAAAATAAATAAATAAATTCGAATCATTTGATTGCCTCATTGCCAGATAGGTATCGATAAATGGAGTAGAAAATGTTAAAAGTTTGCAGCACTAACATTTGCAAATGTGAATAATTTAAAGATAGTGAGATCATGAATTTTAAAAAAAGAAATCTCTCTTGTGGTTAGAGATTCGTGATTTTCATTTTACAGCACAATACAGCTGGCTGCCACATGCTTCTGCCTGACTTTGTCTAAGTACAATTAGGCCCAGCACATGAGTGCCTGGATGTGCAGACTTATGACTGCTTCTTGTGCCTAAACCGTTAAAGTTTATAGTGTTCAACTCCAGCATAAGTGGTCACAGATGATTCATAATGCTGCTGCCTGCTTTTGGTGAAAATGATCCTGAGCAAGAGAACTGTCCCCAGTGGTCCTACTAATCTTCACGGCTGATTTTCTAACCATTTCTATGTCTGTAAGAGATCAGGAATAAGCATCTCATGGCTGTTGGGTGGAGCACTGCGATAATTGCTCAAATACCACAGGAAATCTGATGATGATAAAGTAGAACACTGTCACTCTTGACATTTTATTTTTCAATTCATGGTGTCAGGAGGGCACAAGTGATATAAGCTGCTTATTATGGATGGAATTATCCATCTGTAAGGCTAATTTCTTCTTTCAGAAATAAATGCCAGGAGTTGCTTATGATGTTATGATCGCATCATTTAACTACTGAGCATGGAACAGGATGCACTAATGGGCTTGCCTGCCTGGAACTTTAGACAACAACCCAACCAATAAAAACAGGACCCTGATTTGGGCATAGGAGACTTAACAGCCTGATAATTACTCAGATGCTTACCTGACCCAGCCATTATCCAGGTGCTGAGGAGCTCCAGCCAAATATGCTTCCAGCCAAGCTCTCTTATCTCTTGCAATCCCTGGAGACACATACCATCTACTCATGTCTCTCCAGAGGTTAATGTTCTTCACTGCCGTCCAGCTAATCCCCCACCACCTCCATGACTAACACATCCCTTCTTTCTTTCTTTTTTGTTTTTAAAGATATCTTTTATTTATTTCTCTCAAACCTCATTTATTTGTTTGTGCTCTGGCTGGCTCAGCCCACCCTGGGGTGTGGGTGCACAGCATGTAGTGCCAGGGATCAAGGACCAGTCACAGCGCTTGCCTTATGTTTCCTCCGCGGGCACTTTAGACCGCTGAGCCATCTCGCTGGCCCCACATTCCTTCTTGATCTGGCATTCATTTCCAGCCCGATTCCTTCAGTTGTTCCAAGAAATGTGGGGTGTTGCCTTTCTCTGTCTGAAGCATGTAGAATGGCCCAGGCCCTCTTTTGACCTCAGGTCTCCTTGTCCCTGGTCTGCTGCTCCTCATCCACCCTGTCTACTCCAGTGAGTTAACGGCTGTAGTCCTTGGCACTGTCTGTGGCCTTTGCCACTCTCCCATCCCCCTGTATTGTCTCTCCTGGAGTCACAGAAACAATTTTGCCCAGGTTTTCCTAGAACACTGGAGCTCAGGCTGCGCTGTAGTGGAGCTTTATCTCCATAGCCCAGTCCTGCTGTGGGATTCCCAAGGTTAGAGCCTGCACCCCTTATCTTTGGCACACACAGGGTGGGTATGGATGATGTGTGCTGTATAATCTCTCAACTGGCCCAAACTGTGTGCAGAAACATTAGATTTTGTCCAAATCAATCTGGGTGATATAGAAGATAATCCAGGATAAGACCAAGAAAGTAGAATTTACTTTCATCATCCTACCATGTTATAATTTTACTGCTTCCCTTTCTAAGTGAAAATAGCTTTGCAGTGAAGAAAATGGTCTAGACTTGCTGTAATTCTGTAAAATCCACTCTTATTAGCTATTATAAGGTGAGCCACTCATGAGCATAGGCTGTGATTCAGGTGTTCTGTGAAGTATTTTATCTGTAGAAGTTGAGAAGACACTGCTGCTTCCTCTCCCTGTACATCAGCCTCAGTGGGTGTATCAAGGAAACTGTATCAATTTAGGTAATAGTGTATATGACTGGAAGACAAATATAGAGACTAGGACTGGTGAGATAGCTCATTGGACTAAGAACCTGCTTAGGCAACTGCAGGGTTTGATTCTCTGCACCACATTCCACACTGGCCCTGCCCCTGGGAAAGCTGAGCTGGCCACCAAGTGTGGTCATGGTGGTGCATGCCTATAATTCTAGTGCTGGGGATGCTGAAAACAGGAGGATCACTGTAAGTCCAAGCTTCAGAGTAAGACCCTGTAACAAACACATATCATGGTTTATGTCTAGTAGTCCTCCCAAAGCCTCATGCAATCATGGGGTGGGACTTCTAGAGTTTGAGACTGACTCATGATCCACTGGGATTATATGTTTTAGTACTGCTGGGATTATGGATGTGGCCTAAGGCAGATAACCTGAAGCGGAGAGTGAATACAACATAAGAGAGACAGAGAGACAGACTCTCTCTTTTGCTCTCTACCACCCTGATCAGTTGGTTGCCTCTGTTGCAATTGTTGCTGTTCCACCATGAACTGGATGCTCTCTACCCTGTTCCACTCAGCCTTGGGCCAGCTGAATATAGACTGAAACCTCTAACTGTAAGCTAAATAAACCTTTCTTTCCTTCATTTTGGGTATCAGGTATTTGTACCAGCAATGAGAGAAAAGTAACTAATACAATACATTATAAAAATTAATGAAGATTCCTGCTAATATTGTGGCCTCTTTGGTATCTAAAATACTCCCAAATGGTAGATGTTTATCTTTAAGCATCTCTGGGAATAGACTTCCATCATCTTTCAGTTGTGTTCCCTTATCTCACCAGCCTCTCACCACCCTTCCCTCTGGAAAACCTTTTCCCTTATTTTTTTTTTTAAGGAAAATATCTTAAGCTCATTTCCTTTTTGTCCTGTCTTCAGTGTAAATAAAATCAAATGCTCACCAGCATCTACCTAGTCCCATTGGCACTGAGGGTGTCTGGCTTCCCTGGGCAATGTTAGCTTTCCGGTACTAAATGGGCCCAGAGTTGCACCTGTCTTCTCGCACTATGCCACAGAGATGTTGCCTTTATTATAGAGAGCACTTTCTGGTCTGTGTCTCATTAATCTCATGAATAAGTTACTGGAATATTATCAAGTTAATTCCAATTTACCACTTCTGGTACAACTCATAGGAGAACAAAGACACTAGGGCATATTTGTAGTTTTGGGGAGTCAAAGGATCCTAAATCCAGTCTTGGTGATAGCTATTTGGAACAAGGGCCTCAACCCAAGGCTGAACTGAGGTTTTATTCATTCATGAAGAAAGGAGTGGCTTGAGGATGAGTGAATGTGAGAATGACAAGAAGTAGCTGCATGCTGGGAGCTGGGCTAGGTAGGAGTCTTGCATTTATACAGAGAGAAGAATATGCAGAGAGTAATCTGAATTGCACAATTGAGATAGTATCTAACATTTTGGGGTTGGTGTTTTAGCTCTGATATGTAATCTATTGAGCCCCAGAAAGTCATAGCCTCTATTTGAAAGCTCAGTCACAGGCAACAATGTGTAACACTGGGTCTTTATTTTATCTCTACTTGGTTCACATGAGAGAGCAGCATGGGGGGGGGGGCTTCCAGCAAAACATGACTTCTTGCTGTCTTCAAATACTACCACCAGCACCTCTGCTAAGCCAGTGTGTATTGCTTAAAACCACCTGAATGGATAAGGGTAAGTCCTAGTCAGCTCTGCATAGATCAGTGCATGGAAATAGGCTCAGGCATAGCCAGAATGGGAAAAATTGTTCTTCTTACAAGGACAGTCACCCAGTTGGTCCTCCACACATTTGGACCCTCATTACTCTTCTGCAGTAAGTTTAAGGGATCTCACATCACAGATACAGAGCTGTCATATATCAGGAGAAAAGATCAGTTCTCATTATTAAAATGTTAGACAGTGTCCTAATAGCTAGGGTTGTAGGAAACTAAAAACTGCTGCTCAAGAGAAAAGGAAATACTTGTCCTGCTTCTCCAAAAATATACCAGGTAATGAAAGCTTTAGTGTGAAGACAGAACAGAATATGGTCTTTTCTAAATTCTATTAGTTGGCTCCCCAAGCCAACTATGTGTCCTATTTTCACAGTGCATCTCTGGATCTCAACATCTCAACATCTAACCTGTAGAACCTGATAGGCCCAACCTCTTGGAAACACGGTGCTAATAGGCATGAAAGGAGACAATTTCTCATGTTTTTATAAACAAAACAATGCATATTTTGATTGCACATTGCTTATGCAATGAAGAACATAATTTAATTGTGTTATACTAATATAACTTCTAAAGTATATTAGTAAAGAAAGCCTAGGTGTTTGCCATGAGACTAACAGTATAAATCAAAACTACTGTCAAAATAGTGCTACAAGTATATCACACCGACTCTAATACCTAAATGTAAGAATTTTCAAGAAGTGTAGGCATTTACTAAGATTTATGTTGGTCATTTTTAAGACCTCTATACTGAGGTCTGATATCTGGAATTGGGTTTACTGTCAGGATTAGCCACAGTTGTTTCATTTTAATTCATGTCATACTTTGGCATGAATTAAAGTATTCTATTTTATTAGGAGAACATCCCAAGGTACCTCACAGGTGTGCCCAGATAGATAAATACTTCTGGCTCTGTCAGCTTCCTTCCCAGATGAGGTATCTGTTTTAAGTGTGAGTCTAAAACACAACCACACAACCAGAGATAAATTAGGACACCTCCAGAAAGCAGAAACACAGCATTTATTTGTATAGGCATAGGGTACTTTTGTTTCTCCTCAAATCACATAAATTTTTTCTTTTTTTACATAGGTATAGGGTGGGAACTGGAAAAGACTGTCCCAGGGTCTGATGAGAAACACTTATTTGCTGTTGGAAGGAACTGCAGTGTGGTCTGAAAAAAACATCTGGATCAGTTTTATCTCTAATTGTCTTTTTAGCTTTGTTTCTCTTAGATATGGAGTCCTGATGTTCTTTAATGGGTCATAGACTCCACTCAAGGCTTCACACATTCACATATTTATAGACACAATCTTGATATGTGCCCTTGGGAAAGACAGGTTCTCATTATTAAGAGGCTGGCACTGTGTTTGGTTGGTTACCAAGAAGTATTGGAGACAGAAAGTAATACTTTTTTTCTTAAAAAAAAAAAAACTGCCTACACTTTAATAAGTTTAAAAGTTTATATATATTACAGTACGAGATCTTTCCATTGCATAATGCACATATGTGTGTATATATTCTGATGATAAGTCATCGATGCCCTGGAAGACAGTAAATTTTGAGGCAACATCTGCCTTAAAGTCCTAGTTTAATGAAGAGAAGAAAATTTTATAAGAAGGACCTTCCCACCTAAAAGTGAAAGAAAAGTTGTTGTGTTTGTTTTTAGGCAATGAAATAATAGTTTTGAAACTATTTAGGACTAGTTTAGAAACCACACTTTTATTGGAAATAAAAGCAGACTCATAAGCTTAAATAGTTTCTCTTATATGAGAAACTCAAATTACAAATAAAGAGCAAAATATAACATAGATGATATGGAGTAATGAGATCTTTTCAAATAAGAAAGATAGCAAGTGATGGAGGCAAAGGAGGATGAGGGGAGGGGAGGAGGTTAACAAAGAGGCCAAGGCATGTCATGGATATGTACCAGCTCTACAGAGGGAAGTTAAATATATACTGCAAGAATGCGCTAATATAAAATTTAAAATAAAATAAAAAAGCTGTGAGAGAAAAAAATAGAAATATATAACAAGCAACTACTTAGAAAATAGGCATAAAATAGTTACTACTGTTCAATTTTCAAGACTTGTATGTTACTTTTAGAGTTTTGGTTATTATCAGAATAGTGGTTTTTATTTTTTAGCAAGGAAAATTAATGAGCCATTGCTCACTGTCTCGGTTACTCTTCTCTCATTGTTGGGACAAAATGCTCAGCACCCAAAATGAAGGAAGGAAAGGTCTATTCAGCTCACAGTTACTGGAGGCTTCAGTCCATCCTCACCTGGCACCAAGGCAGAATGGTACAGCTCGAGAGAGCACCCAGCTCATGGCAGCAGAACAGCAACAATGGCAACAGAGAGTATCTGTCCCTGTTTCACTTATGTTACATTCAGGCTATCAGCCCCAGGTTGGGCATAGCACTCACACCCACAATCCCAGCATTACTAAAACCTATAATCACAGTGGATCATTCACAGTCCCAGTGGGTCATGAGTTAAATTCAAACTCCACAAGTCCCTACTCCATGACTGCATGAGACTTTGGGCGGACAACTAGACACAAACCATAACACTCGCTAATAGAAAGTTTTGCCAAAACATGAGAAAATATGTTGTTACTATTATTATTATTATTATTATTATTATTATTATTATTGTTATTATTATTTCTGTATTTAGAACAGGAACATCAGTGTCTACAGGATTTCATTACACAGATCAGACTCAGTGATTCTCCTGTTTTCAGCCTCCCAAGTGCTAGAATTATAGGCACATGCCACTATGCCCAGTCTCAGTCGCTGTCTCAGGGGTCAGGGTCTGCACAGTATGCCAGGGATTGAACCTCAGACGCTGTGTTCTGACTAAACAAGTGCTTTATTCCAGTGAGCTATCAGGCAGGCTCTCAGAAAATATGTTATTACTAAAAGAAAATGTTCAAATGAAAGATTCTAAATTGAATTATGTTTCAGTGAAGAATGGATTTTGACAAGTGGATACACATCTTTCCAGATAATTTTAAGAACAAATATTTGATTCTGCATAAATAGCTTCAGTATAAGAGCCTAAGACAAATGACTGTATAATGAGGAACTGAACCCACAGGTTATGAGCTCCTTGCCATGGAGGTCAGTGATATGATAGAACCCGGCATGGGACACAGAATGGAGGGGAGGCAACCCCTGTGGTCCACACTCAGGAAGTGGGGACAAAAGCTGAGTTGTGAGTATTTAGACTGGATATTGTGAGGCTGAGGGCAAAGAAAACTGCACGTAAATTGGTACTTGGGTTAGTGAATCCATGGCTGCTAAGGATGTTGTTGTCCACTCTGGCACTGCTTCCCGTGTGTGTTTGTCTTTGGAGTGAGCAAAGAAGGCAAACCACAGAAGGGGGGTCAGTAGTATTGGACAGAAGTCAGAGACAGCAACATGAACTGATAGGTTTAAGTTTCTGTGTCTTGATGGATACACATAAATAAGTACAGTAATACAGCAGATACATGTGCACACATGTGCAGGTGATTGACACACTAAGGGTCCTCTGCTCTGTCCAAGGAGGGCCTAGAGCAGATGTCTGAGCAACAAGGAGCACAGACAATGCCCTGATCAGGTTTCCTCATCACCAGCATCAACAAGAGGAACCAGCTCTTTACAGATCACTCACATGTGTCCTGTATTGTTTTTCCTGCATTCTCTACTGTAAGTATTGCCCAGTGCGTGAAAAAGGACTTTTCAAGCTACAAACACGGCCAGCTGTGGGGACTTCTGTGGTAAAGATAAACATCCATAGTACCTCCACCTGCAGGACAAACATACAACATTTAAGTAGTAAAAGAAAAGGAACATGAAGTTCTCGGAAAAATGTTAATCTAGGACAGGGCAGGAAGCACATCATGAGGCAGGAACATTCTACACTGCTGGAGGCCACAGGTTCTGGAGACTCAGAGCCAAGGACACCCCAGAAGCTGTGGCTGGGTGAAGATGAGGAACAGAGGAAGAAGCAGTAGTGTTAGATCACAATGCATAGGATAAAAGTCCATGAACTGGTTCTGCTGCAGAGGAGTAGCTGACTAAGTAGAAGGACAGGTCTTCCCTGCCATAAAATCCCTCTGAATAAGTGAATAGATAATAAGAAAAATATGAAATCATCATTAGCTAAAAATAACAATAGTTAGTGGGACAAAATCCACCAGTACATAGTAGCATCTGTTGGACAAAATATGACAATGTGGCATTTCTGTAGTCTAAAATATTCCTCCAATGTGGCTATTAATTATGAAGGAAAAGCTACTGCTTTGCAGCAAAGAAAGCTGGTAGACATCCTTAGCCAAGTATTCACAGTTATCGGCACTGGTGAGAGGCATTTCAGCACCAAGTATGTTGGCGTTTAGATCTAGAATGTCACCCAAAAGGCTTATGTGTTCAGAGCTGGGGTTTGGGGTTGAGGCCACCATATTCATCAGGGGGTCATCCCCTGATGAGGTCCTAGGTAAATGTACCAGTAGGAGGTGCAGCCTAGTGGAAAGATGTGGGCTGCTTTTGTGAGAACTACAAGGCTGTCTGTCTCTCTCCCCGTTCCTCCCTTCTCTATGTTCTGGATGCCGACAAACAAGTAGCTTTGTTCTATCATGTCCTCCTGCCTTTGAGCCAATCAATGGAGTGAATCTTCTGAAAACTCTGAGCCAAAATAAACATCTTTCAAGTTGTGGATGCCAAGTATTTTGTCCCAGTGCCTGAGAAGTTGGAAATACAGTGTACTAACTGTGTCTTCAGGAGACTGCCCTGCTGATTAAGCCCAGAGCAGACTATAAGCAATGTAGGCTACACAGAGTTAATCCCATGACTGGCTTATTTCAAGAAGTGAGTCATGCTAAAGCCCAAATGAGTAATAAGGATGCTGCAGATAGCACATAGAATACTATTTTCCCCACCGATGGCCCTAGCAGAGACCAGAGACAAGGTCGATAAAGCTTTTGAGCTCTAATAAGAAATAACAAGGCAGCCAAGGATAAGTGATTCTTCTCAAAGACCTTTCCCGGTTTTTTGTTTATTTGTTTGTTTTGTTTTGCAATACTGAGGATCAAACTCAGGACCTGGCACTTACTAGGAAAAATGAGTTACTTACTAACCATTATCTTTTCCTGGTCTCTTCTGTTCTTGAATGTTTTGTTCCTTCCTTTCAAGGCCTTTACATTGTCTTGTCCTCAACAAAACAGCCTCCTCACTCAGTTCTATAGATTTGTACAACCAATAAATGCCGTAGATCTCGCTGGCTCAGGATCTTTGCTGTCTCAAACACTGACTCTCCCTGTTCCCTCTTCCACTTTTATCTGATCTGTGAGTTTTTCTTTGCAGCCTTGTGTAGTAGACCAAACAGGAGGTATTTGCTGAAGTCTCTGATTAGCGTCATTTTTTGTGGTATTCAAAAGAACATAGATATGTGCATGCAAAATTAGAAGAAGAATGAAAAACAGAAAGGAATGCATAAGAAATTAAGGAGAGAAAAAATATAAACTATCGAAAAAAGAATACAAGACAAATTATCTGTTCCTTTCTATATACCTGTAGAAATGCACAGTACAGTTGTCCAAGATATCCCGCTTACATATCTAAATAAAGTGAAATTGTATATCACTTGTAATTTCTTGTTTTAATTCTAATTTGTACTCTTTTTAAAAAAAGAAAAAATTAAAAATTATAATCAGGAAAGAATGTACAGCCTCAGTCTAATCATGAGAAAGGATCAGACAAAACCAGAGTGAGAACTGATCCGATGATGAAAATATGTAATATAACCATTGTTAAATTTAAACAATAAAAGAATTGGAAAAAAAAATAAAATAAATCTTTAGACAGAAAAAAAAAAAAAAAAAAAAAAAAAAAAAAAAAAAAAAAAAAAAAAAAAAAAAAAAAAAAAAAAAAAAAAAAAAAAAAAACCAGAGTGAAAGCCATCACAGCTTGCTTCAAGCGTGTCAAGGTCCTAATAGACAAGGAGCTATTACAGATTGAAGGAGACTAAGGAAATGTATTAACTAAATCTGCTGTGAGATTCCAGAGTGTGTCCTGGGCCAGGAAAAGAGATTAGTGGGTTAACACTTTTATACTAATGTTGATGTCCTGATTTTGATCTTCCTAGTTCTTTTTTTTTTTTTTTTTTTTTTGTCTTTTTGAGACAGGGTCTTGCTATGCAGTGGCTGGCCTTGAGCTCACTTTTGTAGCCCAGGCTGGTCTCGAACTCACACCAATCCTCCTGCCTCAGCCTCCCAAGTGCTGGGATTACAGGCGTGAGCCACCACGCCCAGCTCCTAGTTCTATAATTATATAAGATATTATATAGGGAAGAGGTATGTGAGAACTCACTGTACTATTTTTGTAACCTTTCCATAAGTTTTAACTTACTTAAAACATGTTAAGTATTAAACTATACGCACTTTATATAAGCTTGAGGACCACTTAAAAGCAAAAACAAGTAGGATAAATTTAGTGGGATATGGACTACTTAAATTGGACTGGAAATTTGAATTCTTAAGATACTAAGAGAATAAAAAGCAAGAACAGAATAGAAAGAAAATTAACCTAAGAAGAGGCAAGCAAAAAGCAGAGAAGAAAATGATGGTACAAATGGGAACTGAAAATGTTCTTCCTGTCCCTTTACAAGAAACAATCCCTTCCTTCCAGGTTCTAGAAGCTTTTGCCATGCATGCATGTGTAGTTATTAAGTGGACCTTCTCTGTCTGAAGTGATTATTTATTTTTTTCAATATTTTGTCATATTGCTTTTCAATTTTGATTTGCAGTCAGGATAATTTCCCTCATTGAAGGTTTCTGAGAAACACTGTTTTTGGTAGCTGTGTGGTTCCATCATTCTAAAATTGCTACCACTTGGAATTGGGTATCTCCTTAAGGCACACTCATCTTGCACACACGGTGGGTCTGTGCCTGTACCTGCTGTTTGGTCACATCAGTCTGTCTGCTCCTGTACCTGGGTCATGCTTTCAGCTGTGATATGTGTTCATGTCTTATAGTCTCTTCTCTGTCCATCTTGCTTTTCAGGATTAAATTTGCTTGTTTATTCTTTTCTTGATTGCTTAGTATTCTAAATAAATTTGCAGTTGACTTGTTCAGCTGGAGCTTGGGGAGAGAAAGTGGTAAACTGTTGCCTCAGTTCATGAACTTTGTTCTGTTATTTTGGAAAAATTTCCCATATTTTGTGTTTGTGTGTGTGAAAGATGTCAACAGCTGTGTTTGTCACATGATGTGGAGTTTGGAAATGGAGACAAAATTTTGCTAAATGCTTCTGTTTGTGAAACAAATTGTTCGCAAACAAATGCATTAATGAACTGAGGTACTACTATATTATCATGGGGAGATGGGGAGGGGATGGCGGATCCGTGATAAACAAATATAGCAGAACCAACATCTGTATGATGTCAGGTCCATTAGTCCAGAAGTGCAGTGATCTCCCCTAGACGCCACAAAGCATCTCACACTGTTCTTGTCCAAATGCTCTGCGGAGGTGAGAGTCTCACAGAGGAGTGCATGCAGGTCTCTGGGACCAGCTGCATGAGTCTGACAGAGGTTTACATCATCCCGCTGTGAATGTCTGCCTCAGGTTTCATATCAGTCTTAGTGGGGAATTTTTGTGAGTGTTTTGTAAATGAATCATACAGGATGTACTTTTTTATGTACCACACATTTTGGTTTTTTCTTTGATTTTTCTCTGTTTTTTCTGGTATTGAGGACTGAATCCAGGGCCTTCCCATGGAGCCACAGCCCAGACCCTGTCATTTTTTATTCTGAGACAAGATCTCACTAGATCATTGAGTTGTCCCAGCTATATACCAACTTGCAATCCTACTGCCTCAGCCTTCCAAAGTACTAAGATTACAGTTATGCATCCTTATGCCTGGTGAAAGTTTTTTTCCCCCACTTATCAGTGCTTTTAACATTCATCTATATTGTGATGTGCATCAGTGATGTTTTTCTTTTTTCTCTTCCGTAATGTTTAATCTCTTCTCCTGCTCATGAAATTTGAGCTGCGTGGAGCTTCTATAAATATGGGTTCCATGACATTTGTGTATCAGCCTTTGTGGAAATATGCATTCATGTTCAGATTTAGAGTTGAACATGGCAGATTGCACAGCAACGTGAGACTGCCAAGCTGTGCTCTCTTGAGAAAAAGAGCTCCTTGCTTTAATCTTTACCTGACTTTCACTTCAACTCTATTCACTGAGGTATACAGAGTGGACTACATTGTTTAACTGGGAATACTGTATAGTTTCCCAAGGTGGCTGTAGCATTTTTGGCTCCCTGAAGCAGTGTGTTGCAGTTACAGTTGTTCAGCTTGATTATCAGCAGTCAATATTGTTAGAAAATTATAACCATCAAAGTTAACACTTCCCCTAATGTTTTCATGGTGGAATATCTCAAATGTACAAGATAATTGAAAGCAGGAAAATGACTGTTGCAACATGACACACAGATCCTGAAGCTATCATTTCTGTCTTTATTGCCCAACTGTCCACCCGGCTCTCTCTCTCTCTCTCTCTCTCTCTCTCTTAACCACCTCTACTTTCTATGGAGGTGCTGATTTTGATCAATGCAGCTGTGTTTTGTCTGATTATGCCACTGTATTGTCACTTTGTTTCCTTAGCAGCTAATAATCTGTGGAAAGATCACTTAAGAGCCGATCAGTGTATTCTTTCTTATCAAGCCTTTTTCCCTGCCTTTAGCACATAGTGATTCTTGATCAAGCCCCAGCTTACCACCTTGTCTGTGTCTGCTTAGAAATCCCATGAAATGAGAACATTCTGTTTTTGTCTGTCTGTCTGTCTGTCTGTCTGTCTGTCTGTCCGTCCATCTGTCCATCTGTCCAAGTCATTTTCTTATAGCTGGGATTCAACACCTGACACTGACAAATTGAAGAAGGAAAGGGCTTATTTTGGTTCATGCTTCAGTGCATGCTCACTGGCTCCAGTGCCAGAGGGCATGGCAGATGGGCATTAGGAGAGCTGTTTGTGGCCAGGTAGACAGGAATCACAGATCAAAAGAGGAGGTGGAAAGGAAGATGCAACCCTGCAGGCCACCGCTATCAGCCTCTTCCAATCGGATGTGACCACCTCTTCCAGCCAGACCCTGCCTTGGGACACAAGTCAACAATAAGCCCCAATCACTTTCAAAAAGTATAAGATGCCATAGGGGCATCTAGGTATACACTGTGTCTATCCATCAAAGTAATAATCAGTGGAAAGAGTATATAAATTTCATAGGATTTTTTTAAAAGAATGAAAAAATTGTTTTATAACCAAGTTGAAAAAATAGCTTTAAACTACCTTCTTTTGACAGTTAACTGATTAGTTTCCAATATAAAATACGTACACTCTAAATGCCTCAGTATTTTTTAAAGTTATACCATGAGCTTGTTGCTCAGTCTGAGTAAAAAAAGTCTCTGTTCACAGGTGTGGTTCTTCTCTGACCTCTATCGTTGTACAACTTCGGCTGGCTGAAAGGGGCTGATGATAGGATGATTAATGTCTCTGAACTCCAGGGCTTCGGGCTAGTAAATATTTCTCTCTTTGAAAACTAAAATGATTTAAAACTCAGAAATTCTGCCTCCCTTGGTGCCGCCACTCTCTGCTGGCCAGGCAGTACTTCTGGCCAGTTGGAGGGTATGTGAGAGTGGGCACTCCCGGTACCTGATACAGCTCCTCAAGCAAGTGCAGAGCAATGAAGACTGGCCTGCGGGTGAGAAGGCCGAGCGCTGGTCTGCCCCGTCTTTGCTCAGTCCCTGGGTGTTTATTATCATCTTTGTAATAACACCATATTTGTGTAGTGGCTTCCCATAAGTGGCTATATCTGATCTTCTCGTGGACCCTAGCATGAAGTGGGTCAATGTTACCTCCACTCTTTATTGGAAACTGAGGCCTCGGGCTTGTAAGTGACAGGCCCAGATTGTGGAAAAGTGGGAGGAGAGTAGCTGGCTGGGCTCCACCAGAGGACCACAGCCATGCCCCCAGCTGCATCTGCAGGACAGCATGGCTATGCCAGGATTGCGTCTTCTTTTCACAGGTGACACCTTTAGCATAGACCCTTTAAGACTGAGTTTGTCTTCCTCTGTAGGTTTCTCTTATTTTAATGGAGAATTCTGATGAACTATTTTTTGGACTCTGAATGTTATGTACTAGTACATGTTTGCCACGTGTAATGATCACTTTCACCATGGAGATTCGTTCCTCTGCATAATATAACTTCATTCTTTTATTCTTTTCCTTCCTTTAAACCTTCCCCACCAGCTTGGCTTGTATTTTTCCTTCCATTCTTTTAAAATCCCTTCCCCTTCCCCCTCCCCCTCTCTCTTTCCCCTTTCCCCTCCCCCTCTCTCTTTCCCCTTCCCCCTGCCCCTCTCTTTTTCCCCTTCCCCCTCTCTCTTTCCCCTTCCCCTTTGAAAAAGTTCTTCCTATTACCCAATACTTCTACTCCATTCTGCTCTTATTTTTCCCTCTGTGCTCTCACACAAGGGAAACGATGCAATACTTAAACTCACATGTTTTATTTATTTCATTTAAAATTATGGTCTCTGGGTGCATCTGTTTACCTAACAACATTTCAAATTTATCCTCCTTTATGGTAGAGTAGTATTTTGTTTTATATAAATACCACATTTATTTATTTATTTATTTATTTATTTATTTATTTGTTACAGGGTCTTGCTACACAGCTTGGATTTGGAGTGACCATCATGTCTCAGCCTCCTCAGCACTGTGATCCCAGGTGTGTGCCACCATGCCTACTTTCCGTGGCCAGCATAGTGCCTAGAGCTCCTGGGCCAGCGCAGTATGTGGTACTGGGTCCTTGTGCTTGCCAGGTATGTGCTTAAACTGATGTGCTATCTCCCCTGTCTCAATACTACATTTTCTTTGTCCTTTCATTTGTTGATGAGCATTTGGGCTGTGGGATTTTTATTAGTACATGTTTGGGACACTTCATGAACGTGTTGGTCATGGGAAATTAGCTGAAGCTCCACTTTGCCAAGTTCTGGAAGACAAATCAGAAATCGCATAGGAAGGTGAGCACAGAACCAATTACCTTGCACAGTCTCCATGCTGCCGCCTGCAGCAACGTGTTCACAAGGCTGCGGGTAAGGACTTAGGTTGAATCACCATTAGGAAGGTGAGATTCCTGAGCGGGTAAGATCTGCCCCGCTTCAGGGTGAAAGCATTCCCATTTTTGTATCTCATAAATGAAAGAAATGGTGCATGTGGTCTCATCTGGACACAGAATATGTCATAAGAAAAGACACATGCCTGAAGAGTGGGTGCTGAGCATGGAAGCCTGCAGAAAGAGGGCACTGAGGGTTCTGGAGCAGGGGAATCCCATGTGTTCAAGGCAGAAAGTCAGTGCGGCTGCTGGCTGCACCTTGGAGGGTTCTGCTTTCCTGCTGTCAGAAGGGCTGGACACATCCAGAAGACTGATACTTGCTCAAGTAACTTGCCCTTGATCACCCAGTGGAAAAGCTTAATTACGAGGCATAAAAAGCAGAGCTAGATTAGTACGATGAGCTGTAAGAGGCTTAGATCAACAGCCTCCAACTTTGCCAGTTTCACCGGTAACCCAAAGCAATTATGGAACATTGGACTATGTAGACAACTACTTCCTCTCAGTTCAAAGAGAAGAAATTTTTCTTTTTTTCTTTCCTTACCAATATCGATTAGAAAATATGTTTTGTCCACACCCTGTGCTCTGTATAACTATTATGAGGACAATATGCAATGTGCCAATTATTGCGAGTGTACTACTAACGTGTTTTGAAACTATCATATTGTTATTTCTTATTAAAAGTAATTTAAAAATTAAAAATAAAGCATGGCAAAAAATGCTTGAAAGTCTTAACACAGAGCATTCTTCTTTGAAATTCCTAGTGAGAAAAGCCATTTCTGAAGGCCGTTCCCTCAAGTGCTTAGTTAGAATTTATACTGTTCTCCAGGGCTCCCAGCCTGGACACCTCATGTTCTGAAACACTTCAGTATGCAGTGGAAAGGAGTTAGGATAAAGGGCCCTGTCTGCTGGGGATAGAGTGGCACAGGGGGCCTCTCTCGTTCCTGTTATTGCCAAGTCTAAGAGCCTTGTAACCGTTGACCATCTCCAATTGACTTTGTTGATTTGTGTCACAAAGAAGGAAACTTATTTCCTGAATAGTTGAATTCAAGTGTACCTAACATACCCATCAGCAGGCTTGGCCCGGGATGGACCACATCCCTGTCCCTGATGGTTTGTTTTCCATCAGTTTGCACCTCTGACAGGAAACATTTTAGCTGCGGCTGGGGCATTACTAGTCACCTAATGATGGGATGCAGAAAAGCTGGGGGCAAGATGGCCTGGCCAGCAGCCAGATGGCACACTCCATCTCAGTAGAGTGCTGGGGAGCTGCCCAGGGCCCTCCTGGCAGTGAGAGAAGTATAAATGTCAGCCAGGCTTTTGAGACAGATTACAGATAAGAGCATTATCCAATCCCCGCCACTTGTCAGTCTTAGGCAAGTGTTTGTCTGAAAATCGAAAACTAAGCAGTTTCTATTCAACTGGAAGAGTCTGATTCATTTGGGACAGAATAACCAAAAGAGAAAGTCAGTATTGTTTGTTTCATAGCTGGCACAATCCCAAGAACATTCTTTTTGCGTGTCCATGTTTGTAATTGGAAAGTCACAAGTGCAGCAAGATGTTTTAATTAGCATGTTTTTAAAAGTATTTGTGGTAAAAAAGCAAAAATAACTGATACATATAGACACTCTGCATGGTTGACATATCCTTATACTGTTTGAAGATCCTACAAGGGAAAGACAGTTATTCAGACACTTTATAGATGGCCCTGCCATGTTTGCCTTGCTTTGGGGACTCACCTGATACCTTCAGCTGACCTGGAGCCCAGGAGCCTGGCTGCAGCATAGTGGTCTTGATCTCCACACTGCGTGGCCTCCAGGTACACGTCTCTGACCATCCAGGTGGTGAAATTAGTTAATGACAGTTCCCCTGGAGTATTATTTGAAAACAGCAAGGTTACCAGAGCCGAGTGTGGAGGCCCAAGCCTGTCATTGCAGCCTGTGTGGGACTGGGGCAAGAAAAACCATGAGCCCAAGACCATCCTGGGCTATATAGGGAAATCCTGTCTCAAAAACCAACAGAACAAAATAGTGAGCAAACAAAACTCCAGCTATTTATGATGCATTGTCCAGCAGACACAGTGAAAGAAATAGGCTTTTGAAAAATATGTATTTAGCACCCACACTATAATTGGAGGCATTTTAGAAGTAAATTCATAGTAGAAATGGAGCTAAGTAGCAGTCGGGAAATAAGACTGCTTACTCACGGGTAAAATGACTGCTTTCGGTTGTGTTCCTAGATGAGAGTTTGTCCTGCTACCTGAAGTGTGGCTTCTCATAAGACTCTCACAAGGTGCTCGTGGCTGTTCAGAAGACACCAGGGAAGACACCAGAGAACCTCACAAGACACTGAGACAGAGAATGTCCTAGGAAATTGTTAAAGGATAGCTTCACTGTGGAAAAATTTTACAGATGAGACTAGAAGGTGGGAGGTGTTCTTTTGTTTCTTCCAGAAACACAGAAAAGAGACACAGTAGAGAACGTATGCAGGGAGAGGCACTCAGCTGGAATGCTCATACATTTGTATGCTGACTGTTTTCATGGAGATCACTGAGACCCAGGATTCAGTGATCTTCAGGATGAGAGGTTTAACCCCTCTGCACAGCAAACCTTATGTTCTTGGGCATCAAACCATGATGTGGGAACAGACACTGGTCATGGCCTTCAGACAGTGTTTGTCTGCGTTTACTGAGTACATCAGGGAGGGAAGGAGGAAGGAAGGGAGGGAGACAGGGAGGGAAGGAGAGAGAAAGAGATAATTTCTTTATTTCTGAGCTGACATTTTGTGCCACGACACTTTGTATTTTGGGGCAAAAAAAAAACCTATAAAAGTTCAATAGTAAAAGAGTAAGTAATTTTTCTAGTAGAATTAAGTAATAGTAGAATGAGTTCCTCTTGCTGGCAAAGGGGAAGAACAATGTATATTCCATCGCTAGTTCATATCTATAAACATTATGGTCCTGGCACATTAAGCCTGTTTTCTTGTACATAAAAAGTCATTTTCTCTCAGTGTTAGCTTATTCCTATAAAAACAGAGGCTTGCTTTATGGTCTGTCTGACTGTATCTCTGCTTGACAAATAGACATCCAATAAAGAAGCTATTGGAGACTGTGATTCCAAGCAAACACTGGCGGCTCTGCCTACCAGAGGCCCAGCTGGAAATGACTGCAAGTTTGTTTTCCTGCAGGTTAGAAGTATCGCCTGCCAGTTTGTCGTGGAGTTTGGTGGCGAAAGCCTTTACTGGCTCCAGAATGATAATAGCCACTAACATTTGTATGATACCCAAATTTTCTCATGCCACTTATATGATCCTATTTTATCTTTACAGGGATTATATAAAATAAAAACCATAACCTACAGTGTTGGGTTTGCTTCCTACCCACAAAAGTTAAACATGCACAATTGTTACAATAATCTCCTCTAAATTTTTTAGCAACTGTGTATTTTTATTTCCATTCTTATTTTTCTTCTGTTCAGTTATTGTCGGGACTGTTTTTCTCCTAGATGTTATCTGCACATCAGGCACCAAGAGTTTTCCAGAGAGCCTCAAGCAGAGCACAGAACTGTTCTTTATCCTTTTGTTCTCACAAGACTTGATATGAATTCATGAAATGTCTTTTTTCCCCCTTGGTTTTCCCATTGAGCCTTGGCAGATGTTGACCCAGAGTATTTGAGTGAGGCGCATTCAGGGAAGGCCTGCTTAGGCTGAGAGGACTTGGGAAGAGAAGGAAGAGTTAGGCCAAGAAGCAGGCAGAGGGATTCCCGGCAGAGTGCACATGCGGGATGCAGAGAGTGGGGCTGCAGGTGGTTCAGAAATGTGAGCAGAAGCGTGGGCTGTGATGCAGGTCTGGGTCTTGGGGGAGGGATCTAGAGAGGTGAGTGTGGACCATGCCTGATTGTGGAGAGTGAGGCCAACTGCAGTCCCTGGAGGCTTTCAAGTAGGGGAGTGGCACAGTTGCTATGCCCTTTGGGTAGTTGTATACATTACTTCTGCAGAGCTTTATGTGTGGACACACACACACACACACACACACACACACACACATGTCAGTGTTGCTAAATGGTGAGCGTATTCTGAGAACATGACATCAACCAGTTTTACCATTGTATAAGAATTAGAAAATGCATGTTCACTAAAGGGGTATGATGTCACCTTGGAGGTAGCCTCTCTCTATATATTGTTAGCAGTGACCACAATGTCCTTATGTCATGCACCACTCTCCGTGTGTGCCTGCATACCCAGTGCACACGAGTTTAGGCTGCAAGGCCACTGTTTCAGAACCCTTTTCTCATTAGATTCTTGGGCAGCTCATTTCAGTTGCACTCAGGTCAGCAACCACTTCCTGAAGAGGCCCGGAGGCCTGGGGGCCTGCCTGGTACCACATCTGCCAGGGCTCAAGGAAGAGGCAATATACAGATTAGTGTGTGGGTGTGCTGAACTCTGGATCTTGTACACACTAAGCATGCATTCTACCACTGACCTAGAACCCAAACATTATATAGGTTTAAGAATTTGTCCTTATCAGCCATCTGTCCTAATAGACTTTCATTTTATATTCTCATGAATTCTTTAGGCACACAATTATACTATCTAGAAATTATGATCACATTATCTTTTTCCTAATGCACACATTTCTTTCTTTATTCTTATTTTACTGCCTTGGATTAAACAGCAGTGATAACTGGCCAGGATCCTCATACTCAACCTGACTAATGTGAATATTTTTATCTGGTTTATTGTAAAATTTTATGTTGTCTATTAATTCCAGATCGTTATGTCTACCTACTTCATAAGGCTTTGGAAAAACTTAGGAGTAGTTATAAAACATTATCTTCTATTGAGATTCCCTTTTGACATGTTGCTTTGAAGAATTGGACTATTTGAATTTTAGCCTTGGATCAAGTTATTCTTTATAACATCATAATATATAATACTGTGTTTGTTTTGCTGGTGTGTTAGTGTAGATGTTGCATAAGTGTTCATACATGAAATGGCTTGTGTTTGATCCTCATGAGTTTCTACTTGTGGGAGTTTTGTAACCAGTTATACTAACTGTAGAAAACAGATATTTGTATATTTGTTAAATGATCTATGACCATCTTTCATCTTGAGAAAGACATCAAATTTACTTTTCTATCATGATTGCATAAATCATTTTCTCCTTATTTTTGTTGTAATTGAATTTTATCTCTTATGAACTCCTTTGGCATTTCCCAGGTTTGAGATGGGTTTTTGTTTTTTTCTTTAGTGTAGTTTCAAAAGGCATTGGATCTCACTTTATTATTTCACTGATTTCTAGCTGTCAGTTCTCTCTAATGAGCTCCTTTCTCTCCTCTGTAATTACATGCTAGATTCCTGCAGACTCAGCCACAAATATTGGATTTTTTTCAAAACAGTATGAATACTTTCTTGGATGGCCCAAGAATCTGTCTACTGGTTGCTCTTTAAGTTACTCTTGTGCTACTTTCTATTTTTACTGAGATGAAACCTGAGGTTTTCCCCCAAGCCCACTGAGGAAAAGTTGAGAAGAGAAGTGAGGAAGTAGTGTACAATGTGACCTTACTATTGTTGTCTAAGACTTATTCTTTAAATAGCGAGTTGCAGTTCTGTCCATGTATATGTTTTCTTTCTAACAGGGAGAAGCAAGATAGTAAAGTAGATCAGGACTAAAAAAGTGGAGTCAAAGTGTGACAGATTTGAATTCAAGTTCTTCCCTCCAGTATGTGCATGGCTTTGGGCAAATCATGTAAGCCTTCTAGAGCCTGTTCAACCATCCATAGAGTGGGGCTCCTATACCTCGAATGGGGCTTCTGCCAATTGAGCATGGTGGAAACAGGAGGCACTGTTGCTGACATACATGTGCATGGAATGGGGCTGTCACAGAGTGTCACACTCCAGCCCTCGGCTTACCCCTGTGTGCACTCTGGTGTCTTTTTCATGTTGGAAAATTGCATCTAGTCTTCCCCCTCAGACCTGTAGTCTGGATCTCTGCATGTCAGCATTATTTACTCTGCATCATATCTGTGATTTTCCTATTCCCATATTTCTGCATCCTAGGTTTCTCTGTCTACTGTCTTGTGCCACTGGTGGTCTGCTGGCTTCCTCAATGGTCTTCTCAGTTGTTATAGTAACTGCCAATCGCTGAGCACAGCTCCTCCCTGTGCTCCCTGTAAACATTTCCTCATTCCTCATTCTCGCTTCTTGGACAAGTCCTTGTATTTTGCACATGAGAAACTACAGCACATGTTCAGGACTGTCTTGGGTGTGTGGCCCCTCTGGGGCCTAAGGGTGCACAATAATCCCTGCTCTACCACTCAGAGTTGTGAGGACCAAGGTCTAGTGCCGTGGTCTTATCAGCTGCAGAATGTGATGTCCGTGGGGTGGCTCCATTCGTCCAGGTTTTCTCTGCTCTCGTGGTTTCTGTCCTTTCCCATTCAGTCTCACTGGCACACGGGTTGACAAAGGCCTGCTTATCCTCCTTGCTATTTTCATTTCCGTTCTTCCCATTGCTTTCCCCTTCCTTCCTTCTCTCTCTGGCACTTCCATGACTCAGCTTCCTCAAGGAGCTCTGATTCTCTTTCCTGCAGTCTCCCAGAGAGTGTACCTCTCCCTGATACCTTCTTACTTTACCA
Source organism: Myocastor coypus (assembly GCA_004027025.1). NCBI lineage: Eukaryota > Metazoa > Chordata > Mammalia > Rodentia > Myocastoridae > Myocastor > Myocastor coypus. The sequence continues at coordinate 9,427 of PVJA010018086.1, read as the reverse complement.
GTAACCTCAGTCATCTCTTTTGTGTCTGTTTGGTTGAAATCATAGCCTAACCATGGGGAGACAGCTCCAGGTTTCTGCTCCATGTTTATAAAAGTTGGCTTAGAAAAGGGCAGTCAAGGCTTTAGAGGAGGTAACAAAGAAGAGAAGAGGACTGGCTGTGAAGAGCTGCTGGATTCTGTCTTCAAAGGAAGGAGTGCTGGGGTTAGTCCAAGCTGTCTCACAATTGGAAGCGAGTGAGCCCTGGTACATAATCTGGATGAAACCTGCCCTTTTATTGCCAAAAGTATCAGGTAGAGATAGAGGTAAAGTGAATCATTCAAAGTTGTGTTTAAACTGTGGATATTTCAGTCTCTGAAATTAGAGATTTATGCTTGTGAAGAGTTAGGGTGGAATTTTAAGTGTTTATGTTAGCAGAGTGTAGAAAACATTGTCCAGTTGTTTATCTAATCTCCTGTCAGGTTTGCTTTTGAAAGCATATTTAGATTTGAAGTCGTCTGGGAAAAAATAAATGGTTCCAGCTATAACTTGATACCCTGGTGGGAATGAGATGGATGCTTTTGCATTCAATTTAAAAACTTTCCCAAGCAGGCAGATTAGATTTTGTTTTGGATCTTCCTTTAGAGCACCTTCACTCAGAAATAACTGTGATCAAGAACTAGGACTACAAGGGCTCTGTTGCTCCTCTTACTCTACCTCCTACAAAAACTACTGCTAAGATCCAGTGTCTTTTCTGGGCTGGACATTTTGTTGCAGCTACTCGGTCTCACAAAGTCCCGTGTGTTCTCTCCCAGCAGGATTTGATTCTCAAAGATGTCCACCAACTAAAGACCAAGTGTTCTGAGAGCTTCTTTCTGAGACCCTTCTCTGGCTCGCAGAGCAGCCTGGTAGGTTGGGGTTAGGAATATGGAGTTTTATAGGACCAGGGATAAAATATGCCTCAGTGGCACAGTGTCCACCTGGCAAGGTACCTGAGTTTGATTCTTGGTGCCAAGAAAAATTTAAAAAGAAGTTCTAAAGCATGTTTTCTTGTAATTTCTTTCCAAACTTTCAAGCAGAACATTAAAACTGGAAATAATTTGAGCTTCTATTGCTTTCTCCTGGTCTCTCAGGTAGAACTCATTCATTCAAGAGAAAAGAACACCCTGTTCCTGCTGTGCGCCAAGCAACAATATCCCGTTTGAGATTCATCGGCAATCAAAATGCACAAAGAGGGCCTGGCAGGATGGCTCAGTGGTCTAAAGCGCCTGCTTAGGAAAGCTTAGGTGGCTGCAGGAACTGCGGTTCGATCCCCAGCACCACATGCTGCGCCAGCCCTGCTCTCAGGGCAGACTGAGCCAGCCATAAAAATAAATAAACAAACAAGCAAAAGTCCTGAAACAAGAAAAAAAAATTCTTGAAAAAAAATGCACAAAGACCTCTTCCAGTTGAGAGCTCTGCTTCTTACAGGGGAGATGATAAATAATGAGTATGATAAGTAAACTGCATAATATGTTGTAGAGTTTTAAGTATTGCTATAAAGAGTCCTGAGTGGGTCAGGGTTGTAGCTTAGCAGCATAAGCACCTGCCTGGCAAGTGCAAGGCCACAAGTTTGAGCTCCAGTACCGGAACATAAAAACTAAAAGTTCTGAATTCAACCAAAAAAGAAAATGTGTTATAGAAAAAAGGGGAGCTAGACAGTTACAGTTTTAAGTTATATGTGGCAGTGAACCTATAGCACCCATGGTGCAGCCAGGCCGTATCATTGAAAACCATAAAAAGCTTGCCATCACTGTTATTGGTTCAACTGTATAGGCTCACTGCTACGGGCATCACTGTTATAGGTTCAAATTCTGAACAAGACTTTGAGAAAGGTCGAGAGTGTTATCCTTGTAGTCACAAGGATACATGTTCTATATAAAGGAAAAAAATGGCCAGTATACTGTCCCCAGGGCGGGATGGCACTGGCATGTTCTGTGGACAGCAGGGCAGTCAGCAAGGCTAAGTGGCAGGGGATGAGGTCAGAAGAGTCAAATTGCAAAGCCCATGGGCACCCATGCTCTTCCTTTGAGTGAAATGGGGAGACCATTTTGCAGGGAGGAAGCACAGGGTCTTATAGTTAAAAGCATCCCGGCTGCTGTTCTGAGAAGGGACTGTTGAGGATTCAAAGGTAGAAACAGACATTCCAGCTGAGGGCAACTTAGGTAACTAATTGTGCATCCATTCAGATAAGAGAGGACAGTGGACTGGGCTAGAGCAGTAGTAGGGGTGGGAATGGTCAGGTCCGGGGTGCATTTTAGAGATAAAAGAAATGGGATTTCCTATGTGAATGGCAATATTGTACGAAAGAAGGAAGGGAACCCAGAATGGTCCCACGAACTCTGGCTCCAAAATTGGAAAGATGGAATGAGATGGGATACGTGGTATGGGGGAGGGGTTGTGGGAGGAAGATCAAGAATAAGGCTTGGGATGCGCTGAGTGTGAGATGCAGAGGTACTGCTGAGCGGGTCATTGGCTGGAGGTCCAGCTGGACTTTAGGAAAGAACCCTGGGCTGCAGTTACTATTTGCCAGCATGAGAATGCTGTTCAGAGTCATGAGGATGGATAAAGTCTCCATGGGAGGAGGTAAGAACTGAGGACCAAAGCCTGGGTACTGGGGCAAAAGCAGACCCAGCAAGACAATGAGAAAGAGAACAAAGTGTGTAGACAGTGGAACCCTAGAAATGGGGCCCCAAACAGAGGTGGATTTTTTTTTTTTTTTTTTTGTCTTTTTGAGACAGGATCTCACTATGCAGTTCAGGCTGGCTTTGAGCCCAATTTTGTAGCCCAGGCTGGTCTCGAACTCACATCGATCCTCCTGCCTCAGCCTCCCAAGTGCTGGGATTACAGGTGTGCGCCACCACGCCCGGCTAGAGATGGATTTTTAAAAATTTCTTTCTTTCTTTCTTTCTTTCTTTCTTTCTTTCTTTCTTTCTTTCTTTCTTTCTTTCTTTCGTTCTTTCTTCCTTTCTCTCTTTCTTTTCTCTCTCTCTCTCTCTCTCTCTTTCTTTCTTTCTTTGGTACAGGGTCTCATTATGCAGCTCAGACTCATAGTGATCCTCCTGTTTCAGCCTCCTCAGCCCTGGGATTACAAGCATGCACCACCATGCCCAGTTTCAGTGGTCGGCACAGAGACTGGGTTTCTGGGGCTGGCACAGCATATGATATTAAAGGTCAAACTCAGGTTCTTACGTTTGATAGGTAGGTGCTTAGACTACCAAGCTATCTCCCCAGCCCCAGGCAGAGTGTTGAGGAGGGCAGAATGGTTACCAGGCCAAATGCTGTCGATGGGCTGAGCACATTGGCCGCTGAAAAGTGTCCAGTAGACCCAGCAGCACAGAGGTCATTGTGACCCTGAGCAACATCTGTGGAGTGGAGGAGATGAGGGCCAGATGGGGTGGGGGCAAGAAGAGAGGGCTTGAGCGCAGTCGGTGCCAAGAACTCTCTAGAGAGGGTGCTGCCAGAACAGCAAGAAGTGAGGAGATGCGGCAGGAAAGAGGCTCCTGCTTCAGGTCCATTGTCTCACTGACCCAGACCCCAGTCATTGTTCTCTGCTCACCACGCTATTTCCAACTGGCCTTTGCTTTTTCCCCTTGTTTTCTTTTTCTTCCAGATTGGACAACCAAACTAAAAACCTTCCTTGCCTAGTTAACCCAGCTCATTTTAGGAGAGCGGTAGCAGCTGCTTTCTGCCTCCTTAGCATTCGTTGCCCTTCTGGCTTCTGTCGCCCACCTCATCTTCTATGAGAATCACAGAAAAACAACTAGGAACATTTGCCAACATAAAGCAAAGGTGACAGTGATGCTAATTATTATTCTATAATATGATACCACTTACTAAGAATCAGGCACTACGTGAAGTGCTTTTATCAGCTAAATGCTCAAATCTTCACAATTACCCTGTCAGTTGAGTGCAGTTAATATTCGCATCTCACAAACAAGGAAACTGAGGCAGAGAAAGCTTCAGGATGTCTTCCCCTTGCAGCAGTGCAGCTGGGGTTGAATTTGGGCTTCCCAGCTCCAGGATCAGCTCCTGAAGTAACTAGAGGACTCTGAGAGCAAGCTGGTAGTAAGAGAGATTTTGTTTTATGCAGTTAGGAACTGCAAGCTTGAGTAAGCTGAGCACTTGATTTTGTTTGTTTGTTTGTCTTTTTGAGACAGGGCCTCATTATACAGTTCAGGCTGGCCTTAAGCTCACTTTTGTAGCCCAGGCTGGTCTCAAACTCACAGTGATCCTCCCGCCTCAGCCTCCCAAGTGCTAGGATCACAGGCGTGCGCCATCACGCCCTGCTTAAGCTGAGCACTTGAGAAACAGGGCAGAACCTGGGGCTGCCTGGTCCTCTCTCCATCCTGATTCAAACGCCTGTGTAGCAGAGCACCATGTGCAGCCCACAGTGCAGGAGGCTGAGAGGAACATTGTTTTATGACAACTTTTCTTCAGACTATTTCCTCAAGGTTCATGAACTCCTTTTGAATTCAACAAAAATATATCAAGCACCCACTCTCTGTGTGAGAGAAGAAATTGAATTCCTTGGCTCTATACATTTATTTTCCTGTACAAAGCCTGTTTGTGATACAGGCTACAGAGTCCTCTGGAAACTAAAACAGGAAGGGTTGTGCATATGCATATAATGGTTTCTTTTGTCTTCCATGGATCCTTCAGGTCTCTTCTTGCCTCTGGACATGAGGTGTGAACTAACGAATCCTTTGTCAAGTGTTTCTTCTCAGAGCACCAGTGAGGGCCTGCCCCAGATCCCCTCGTAAGTAACCCCTTCATTTTCCAGAAGGACTTGCCGGCACCCAGAAAGTAGTCATGAGACAATAAGAGCTGTATCACAGTAGTTACTATTCACTTCCTTGGAGTCATGCCTGTAAATGTATTGCTCCCCTGCTGTCCTTGAGGCCAAACAGACTTCCTCTGCTGAGGGTCATCTTCCCAGGAGAAGACCTGCAGCTGTAGCACCCTTTTATCTGAAGAGGTTGCATCCATTTGTGTTGTGTTATCTTACAGACCTACATTATTCTGTGGCAATATGTCAGCTGGTAAAGAGGAGGCAGAGTGACTATGACCGTGCACCCTGGCTGTCCTTGTCATCTCTGGAATCTTTTAAACTTCCCACCATGCGCTCAGAGCAGAGGTTGTCTATGAAAGTAGATCAGGGATCATCTCCAAGTGTTTTTAATGCCTCACTCAGATTTTGGCCCAGCCCCAGGTCCAGCTGGAGACCTCCCACCATGGCCTGCTGGCCCTTCCTCATGGAGCAGGGACATTTTATTCCTTTCCAGAATGTTAAGTATCTACCCGCACTTTCCTCATGGTTTTCACTTTAGTATGTCACCAGCTGTAACTGGTATAACTGAGATAAGCTGGAGCAAGTACTGAAAGTAAGAACTAACCTAAGGAGGGGCTTCGTCTGTGCCTGGAAGGTGGGTAACCCTTGCAAGCACTGACTGATTTATTCCCCGTACCTCAGAAAGTAGAGGCTCTAATTTCTGCATTTTATAGGAGAGCGAAGCAGGGCACCGTCATGGTCCAGAACATGTGCCATTTCTGTCCCTTCCCTTGGTCAGAGGTCCCTTTTCCCAGCTCTTCCGTGAAGTACAGCATTGCTTAGTGGCCGCCACCAGGCCCCACTTGGCTGGGAAGAACCCATCAGAGGTGCTGGTGTCCTTTCTCTTCCCCTAGACCTGCTGTACGCAGCAGCAGCATCGCCACCCGGGCTCTCTGCTTATGAAAGCAATGATATGTAGTCACAGTGATGGCTTGCAGTAGGGCCGTGGGAAGAAACCAGAGTTGAAGCAATGTTGCCAGGGTCACTGAGGTGTCACAGTCACTCAGTGCATGGAGGAGGCCTTGAGGAGCAAGGGTCCTCTGTCACACAGGCCAGGCCTAGTGGAGCTGCGCTGCTGCCATTGCATTCGCTCCCTTTCTTCTTCTCTCCCTTTCTCCCTCTTTCCCTCCCTTCCTCCTTTGTTCTAGCAGTTATCATGACAGGGCCATTGGCTACCTCTCTGTCTGCTGAAGCTACAGTGTTTTACTGTGCGCCTATACCCTGAGAGTGTGCTGCTCTCTCAAGAGGACTTACGAGAGGAAAGTGCTTGAAATGGAAAAGTCTTTAAGCCTTTTTCCAGTTACGCTTTGGATTTCCTTAGGATTTAGAAACAAGACAGAAATGGAAAGCCATAACTGTCTTCTTTCCCAGATAGAAGACGCTGCACACAGTAGTGTAGAAAAGATCTGGTTAACTGACAGATCTTCTGTTCTGCGGCACAGCAGTCAGCCAGGTGGAAAGCAAACTGTTACCTTTCTTCTGCTCTCAGGACTCCTGGGCAACACTTGTGTTTCTGTTTGGAGGATCTGATGATCTTGTTAATGTGTGTGAAAACATCACGATTAGAAACGTTAACATAATACTGAGTACCGTTTCCTCCCAAGTTTCCATGTTTCTGTTCCTACTGGGTGTGCGTCTTTCCAAGAGTCCCAGGTTAAGAACTCAGTATGTTAGAAAAACAGCAAATAGGGCTAGCCAATTAGCACAGTGGATTAGAGTGCCTGCAAGCAGGCACAGGGGCCAAGTGTTCAATCCCCAGGCTGCCATGCCAGCCCCATCCTGGGGGCGAGCTGAGACAGGGCATGGTGGCATGTACCTGTAATCCTAGCTCTTGAGAGGCTGTAAACAGGCGGATCACTATGAGTCCGATCTTGTAGTGAGACCCTGAACATCCTGTAGACCCTTCCCTAAAATACAAAAGAAAACGAAAAAAAGCAAAGAAATGAAAGACCTCTCATTTCCTTCACCAAACAGAGGTCCATGTTCCGAGCAGTCATTTCACAGTGCCCTCTTGCTGCACCAGAGGCTGTGTGGACCCCAGAGGCTTCTCACCAAATTCTTCTGGAGCAGAGCCGATACTCCATCCTTGGAGCCAGTTGTTTGCACCTGCTGTGGCAGGGGTCACAAGGCATCTTCGTGGAGTGGAACGCACCCTTGCCAGTCGTTAATCAGGGACCTCATTTTATGAACTGGTTTACAGACTGACATCTGGAGAAATTCTTACGCTGAATCCTTGCCCGTCTATGGGATTTATGGGCTATGTGTGCATCTTTTCTTTTTTTTTTTTTTTTGTAAATATGATTCTTTTTAGCTTGATACATTTTTATTACATAATTATCAGTGGGTGGAAATAGCTATGTTTCTGCAATTCGTTACTCCCCTTTACCCATGGACCTAAATCCTAGCAAGCAGCCCAGTGAGAATGTATGCATACCTATTGTCATTCGGAGCACCAGCACCCAGGGAGTGAGGGCTCAGCTTCTGTGGGGGTTTGGAGCTGGCAGAGACTCACGCCAGACCTCTTAAAATGTGTTAGCCTCGCTCTTATGCACGAAGTGGTCTGTATGTGAAGTGGAAACGTTTTCAAACACATAGCACGTGCCTATGCATGGTGTAGGCTTTTTCATCTTCGTGTGTGTGTGTGTGTGTGTGTGTGTGTGTGTGTGTGTGTGTGTGTGCGTGTTTGTGTGCAGCATGCAGAGCCCAGATGTTCACACTCCGTGGAGCACTGGGCCATCCTGGACTGAATGGACCTTGAGGACTGAGTGGATGTTGTGGACTGACCACAGGGACCTCTGTGTATGCTATGCTAAGTCGAACAGCTGTCAGGACAGTTGCATTTCTTTGGGACAGTCACACACATTCTGCTCATACAGGGAGGAAGAGAGTTTCTCACAGGACTTTAGAGGGACATAGGAAAGCAAGTATAACAACACATGAGACCTGGAAGCCCAGGCCTATGTTGAAACTCATTTTCTTTTGCTTTGCTGAGTTGTAGAACAGTTAAATGAACCTGGGTTGGCACTGGTGTGCTCCATACAAAGCAGGGTAGGATGCAGAGAGGTAGGAGAGGCAGTATGCTCCAGTTCACCTGGGCTGGGCAGGAACAGCAGCTGGATGGAATGGGATGGCTGGAATCCTGCTCTCTGGGGCTCTGCTCCTAAGGCATGTTTTTAGTTAATTTTCTTGTTACTGAGACAAAATATCTGACACCCAAATGTTAAAGGAACAACAGGTTTATTTCAGCTCACAGCTTGTGTAGAGTTCAGCCTATAACTGGCTGGCTCCAAGGCAGGGTGGCATGGCAGACAAGCATCACAGAGGAGAAAGCATCCATGAGAAGGGAGCAAGCAGCAAGCGTCCAGCCCACCTTTCCCTTTATCCCTTCTAGGCTTCCAGACTTTTAGCCGGTTCTACCAAAAATTATGCTAATTCTAGTCAATGAATTAATTTAGCACCAGCCACACCTCATCTCACAATTGTACATGCTAGATCCAGTTAGCTCTGAAGTCTTGCCTATGAGCTTATTAGACTTTGGGGAGATATTGAGAAAGAAGCCATGACAGTGTATGTCACCAAGGACTTTGACTCATGAACATTGAGCTTCTAGAAAACAACTGCTTAATGATCACCCTTGAAAATCTACATGGAAATATTTGCTGTCCAAACTAATGTGTAGGCATAGAAAACACACACACACACACACACACACACAGACACACACACACACCCTAGTTAGATTATAGTGTGGTTTTAGGGAAATGTTCAGTCCAGGCAAGGGACAGACTAGACCCTTGGGCATGGGTGAAATTTGGAAGGAGAGGGTAGGTTGATGAGAGGAAGCACCACCATGATCTGTCCAGAGTTCCTTGCATCTTGTTTACACTCTAGCCCCGTGGATGTCCTCCTCTGTGTCTAGTCATGATCTTTGCATTTTTCTAACCACCAGCATGTTGAGCAAGGCTTCATATTTTATCACTCACTTCTTGAGTTACTTCAGATGCTTTATGTTGAAGTGGATATACACACCTTCCTGACATATGTGTGACTCACCCTTTCCCTTTTTATTCTCTCTCATCCCTTTCTCCTCTCCCCTCAGTCCTCTTTCTCTCTCCCCTCAACTCCCTCTCTTCATTCTCTCCTCTCTCTTTCATTCTTTTCTTTCTTTTATATAACCAAAAAGTTTCTCAATACTCAACCAAAATCTCTTATAGCACATGCAGAGCACAGGACACATAGATTTTATAGTTTATATTTTCCTTGGTTGGTAAAAGCATGCTCAAAACAATCAGAAACATGAACCAAATAAAGGACCTCATACACCTTGTTTCCCATGCCAGGTGTGCACCAAAGGGCACAGAGAGTACTGAACCCATAACTCTGTGTGAATCTGAGGTACAATGGCAAAAGTAACCCTGCTTCTGTTTTCTCTGAAATTTCATGGCTAGGAGATGTAGATGCTAGAATCCTCAGTGTATGGAGGTTTTCTTTCCTTACGTCAAAACCCTTCACCTTTTCATTTTTAAAATTCAGTTTAATCAGAAGGAAAGATAAAATAGCAATGAAACAGTTTCGAAACAG
>PVJA010018085.1:0-35166 GCA_004027025.1 Myocastor coypus | reverse complement strand
ATAAATAAATAAATAAATAAAAAGATTTTTACAGAGTATTCTACCTAAGAGCAGCAGAATATGTATTTTTTTCTCAGCTGCACATGGGGCATTCTCCAAAATAGATCATGTAATAGCACATAGAACATACTTAAGTAAATGCCAAGGAATCAATTTATCACATTCATATCATCTGTTCATTGTGCAATGAAACTGGAAATTATTGACACAAGAAACAACAAAATCTCTATAAACACATAGAAACTAAATAATACCCTCCTGGATAATCAGTGGGTCATGGATAAAATTAAAGAAGAAGTTAAACAATGTAACAATCAATCAAAAATGCAGACACAAGTTACTGGAACCTGTGGGATGCAGTGAAAGCTTTCTTAAGAGAGAAACTTATAGCGATAAATTTTCACATCAAGAAAACAGAACAAGGGCCCTGCAGGATGGCTCAGTGGTCTAAAGCGCCTGCTTGGGAAAGCTTGGGTGGCTTCAGGGACTGCGGTTCGATCCCCAGCACCATATGCTGCGCCAGCCCTGCCTTCGGGGCGAGCTGAGCCGGCCACAAAAATGAGTGAATAAATAAACAAAGGTTCTGAAACAAGAAAAAAAAATAAATAAAATTTTAAAAAAAGGAAACAGAACAAGCTCAAGTAAATAATCTTATAATGCGCCTCAAACTCTTAGATAAAGAAGAGCAAGCCAAATCCAAAGCCCAAAGGAGGCAGAAAAATAAATATCTGAGCAGAAATAAATGCAATGGAGACAAAGAAAATAATATAGAGAATTAGTGATTTGAAGAGTTGATTCTTTGAAATAATAAATAAAATTGAAAAGCCGGGCGTGGTGGCTCACGCCTGTAATCCCAGCACTCAGGAGGCTGAGGCAGGAGGATTGGTGCGAGTTCGGGACCAGCCTGGGCTACAAAAGTGAGCTCAGGACCAGCCTGAACTGCATAGCGAGACCCTGTCTCAAAAAGACAAAAAAAAAAAAAAAATAAATTAAATAAATAAATAAATAAATAAATAAATAAATAAATAAATAAATAAATAAAATTGATAAATCCCTAGCCAACTTCATTAAAAAAGAAAGAAAAAAATCAAATTCATGCAATGAGGAATGAAAAGGGTAAAATCACTAAAGACCACATAGACTCTGACAAGATTTCAATACTTATTTTCAAAATATGTACTCTTATAAAATGGTAAAATCGATATAACCCTAGGTACATGAACCACCAAAGTTAAGTCATGAAGGTATAAATATTTTGAGTAACTCAGTATCAATTAAATTGAAAATGAAATAAAAAATCATACCAGCAACAACAGCAACCAAAAAAGCCAGAACCTGATAGATTCACAGCTGAATCCTAAACAAATTTAGGAGGCAGCTAATGCCAATTCTCCTACGCTGCAATGAAACTGAAAGAGAAATAATTCCCCCAAACTCATTCCTGCAGGCAAGTATTTCTCTGATACCAAAACCAGGAAAGAATCCAACCAAAAAGAGAACCACAAGCCAATATCCCTATTGAACGTATAATGAACGTAAATGCAAAAATCCTCAATAAAATACCACCAAGCAGAGTGCAGCAAATCATCAAGAAGATTATACAATATGATGCATCCCAGTAGGATTAATACCAGGAATGCAGAGATGGACTAGTATATGCAAAGCCATAAATGTAATATACCCTATCAACAAAGACAAAGTCAAAAATCACATGTTCATTTCAACAGATTCAGAAAAATCCTTTGACAAAGTACATGACAAAAAGTACAAAATCTGAAATCATAATTTTTAACCTCAACCTAATAAATGATATGTAGTAGAAACTAACAGCCAACATTATACTTAATAGCAAAACAGAATACTTTCACTTTATTTTTTTAAATTTTTTTTCAAGTTGCAAGTTTTTATTGTTTAAATTTAACAATGGTTATATTACATATTTTCAACATCAGATCAGTTTAGATTAATACATATAGGTATATAAGATTGATCAAACAATTAAACATTAACCTTTCTAAATCAACATTATTTTTTTTCTTTTCCCCTTTCTTTTTTTCGAAAGTTGACATATTGCATATTGTCCTCACAATCGTTCTACAGAGTACAGTGTGTGGGCATGACCCACCTCCCTATTGATGTTGCTTAGAAAAAACGAAAAAAAGGAAAAGAATATATTTCTCTTTGGACTAAGAGGAAGCAGGTACATACACAGTCAAATGTTCTGCAATTGCAGTGGGCCACCAGTGAAGCTTGTGATGTTGGAGGCTATTGAATCTAAGCCTCCTAAAGCTCATCTCACCAATCTAGCTCTGCGTTTCATGCATTGTAATTAAGCTTTTTTTTCCAAGCTAAGTCAAAGATATTTGATACTCAGAAAGCCAGTGATGATAAGCTCAAGTACCTATGTTATAGAGTAATAGTATCACAAAGCTTTTCTTCTGGAAGGTTAGGAATGTAAGTTAACAGACCAAAAATTGGAGAAAAAGAAGGGCTATAAGGATAGTCAATATTTTGGCCCTAGCCTTTCAAGGTCAATAAAGACCCAGAATATAAGAGAACCTGTGCTGTAATATCCTGTAACTCAGAGGTGTCCCAAATTTCCTGGTCAAGGAGATTATGGGATCTCAGAGGAAAGGGATGAATGAACTGTAGTGTGTCTAAACAGAGTCACCCAGAGTAAAACATTCTCTCAGGCTTTCACTGAAACAAAATGTCCAAGCAATGGCTGTGACTTGTCCCGAAGGCTGACACTAACAACAGTTCTACAAAGTACTGTCTATGGTCCCAAACTTAATCCTGAGGAGATTTGACCCTGGAAGATACAAAAAAAAAAAAAAAAAAAAAAGAATGTTTTGTTATACAGGTCTTGCTTCTACTTTCACCTTAAAGTCAGGAACTAGACAACGATATCCATTCTTACAACTCCTGTCCGGTATACATCTGGTAACATTAGCCAGAGAAATTATATAAGAGAAATAAATAAAAAGAATATTAATTAGAGAGGAAAATGTGAAATTATCATTATTTGCACATCATATGATGCTCTACATGGAGGACCCCAAAAATCCACTAAGAGAATTGTAGATTTAAAAAAGTCAATACTCATAAATCAATAGTATTCATACACCAAAACAATGAATGCACTGAAAGATAAATCATCCGAAACCACACCTTTCACAATCATACCAAAAATGAAATAGTTAGCAATCAGTCTTAGCACAAAAAATTGAGAGATTTATGCAGTGAAAATCATAGCACTCTGAAAAAGAGATCAAAGGAGATTTCAGAAGACAAAAAGATATTCATTGCTCCAGGATAAGAAGAACCAACTTTGCAAATGGTCACATTCCCAATACTGTTAAACACATTTAAAGCAATCTCAATTTAAATGCCATTAGTACACCTCACGGATCTAGTGAAAGCATTCCTAAAATTCATCTGGAACTAGAAAAGACATAGAATAGAAACATTGGGTAGCCAAGGAAAGGAAGACATTATAATGCCTAAGTTGAAAACCTATTACCAGGCTATAGTAAAATCAGTGTGGTAGTTGAGAAAACAAACAAACAAACAACAACAACAGCAAAAATAAACAGAGGATCAGTGGAATAGATTAGAAGATGTAGACACAACTACAAGTATATTAAAAACCACCTTATCTTTGACAAAGGGGCCAAACATGTCCATCGGAAGAGCCTCCTTTGTCAATGATGCTGAAAATATTGGCTTTCCACATGATTAAGACTTAAAATGCACCTATGCTTCTTATAATGTACAACACTATAGTCAAAACAGTTCAGAGATTTGAATATTAAAACTGAAACACTAAATCTTTTCAAAGAAAGAAGTAGGCAGAAACCTTAAGGGCAAAGGGTTAGGTAATGTACATAGAGTTCATGAGCAAAAATCTAAGTGCATGGGAAATTCCTCAAAAAGAATCAACAATTGATGTCTCAACCTCTTGAAAAATTTCTTCTCATCAAAAGAAATCATCAACTGAGTAAAAAAAGCACAAAGTGGCAAATAGTTATAGCAGACTGTCCTTCAGACAATGGACTGCTGTCTAGAACATATAAAGATTTAAAGATGGGCCCAGCAGAATGGCTCAGTGGTCTAAAGCGCCTGCTCGGGAAAGCTTGGGTGGCTTCGGGGACCGCGGTTCCATCCCGGGCACCACATGCCGCGCCAGCCCTGCCCTCAGGGCGGGCTGAGCCGGCCATAAAAATGAGTGAATAAACAAGCAAAGGTTGTGAAACAATAACTAAATAAATAAATCTTTAAAAAATAAAAAAATAAAAAATAAAGATAATCACACCTCCAAAATTCAAAGCTGCAATTCAAAGATGGGCACCTGAGTTGAGTATGCGTTTCACAAATTAAAAGATACAAATGAGAAGTAAGGGCTGTGGAGATAGCTCAGTAGAATAAACCCTTGCTTGGCAAGCACAAAGTCCTGAGTTCAATCCCCAGTACTGGAAAAAAAAAAAAAAAAAAAAAGAAAGAAAAGGCAAATAAATATGAAATAAATATAGGAAAAATGTTAAATGTTATTGGTCATTCAAAAGATGAACATTAAAACAATGATGAGAAATCATAGTATGTTAGAAAAAATGGTTATTATCAAGAAATCAACTAATAACAAATGGCAAGGCTGTGGGGGAGAAAGAATCCTTCACTCTTTTGGGAGTGCAGGCTGGTGCAATCATACAGAAATCAGTATAGAGCTTCCTCAAAAAGCTAGGATTGGAGATCTCACTGAATCCAGCTATTTCTTTCATAAGTATTTTTTTCAGAAAAAACCCTGAAATCATAAACCAGTTATATATGTGTACTCATGTTTGCAGAGGCACAATTTGTTATAGTTAAATCTTGGAAAAATACAAATGCCTATCAACTGAGAAACAGAAAAAAAAGTTATGGCATTTTGGCACAATAGTATACTTTCCAAAAGAAAAAAAATTAATTAGGGTCGGTGGTATAGCTCAGAGGACTAAACGTGTGCTTAGTTACGCAAGAGCAGGGGTCAAGGTTTGATCCCTGGCACAGCATGATGTGCCGGCCCCATCCCTGGGTTTAAATATTCAATAGGAAGGAAAAACTGGGATGAGGAAAAGGATACATGAAAGGGAAAAATATATATTTAGATATATGCAGAATAATTTAAATAATTGTATTATAGATTTCTACTGGTCTTTTGAAAGGAGTAGTTAATACTTTAGAAAGTTTTTTTTTTTCTCTGATTTCTTTCCTTTTTTTCTTTTTAAAAATCTTTTATTCACTTATTTTTGGTACAGGGTTTTACTCCACAGCTCAGACTCACAGCGAACCTCATGTTGCACGCTGTCCAGTGCTGAGATTATAGGCATGTACCCTCACACCAGGTTTTGGTGGCTGGAGCAGCTTGTTCAGGCTTTGGGGCCTGCAAGGCATACATTCCCAAGGATTGAACCCAGGTCCTTGAGCTTGCCAAGCAGATGCTTAGACAACTGTGTTACCTCTTCAGCACTCCCCCTCCCCCGTCTTTTTTTTGTCCTCTTTGGAATATTTTTAACTTCCTTGTTATGGTTGGTTATTTTATTAAATGAATCTTACATTTTTATTTTGGTAATCTAAACAACTGATATGAAGATAACACCATGTGATACTGCAACCATTGTTGAATTCCTATTGATTTTTTTTTTTTTTTTTGGAGGGGGTGTAATCATATACCGTTTCTAATGCTGGGTTTTTTTAATCACTATTTTGTATTCTTATAAAATGAAAATATATAAATAAAACCAAAACCACAGTTGATAAACTACAGAAAAGAAGTCACAAGCATACCTGAATCTGAATATTAAAGGAAGAAACCCTGGTCTTTCCTGTTCTACTGTAATTGTAGTAGGCACTCTTAGGCTTAATAGTTATATGAAAAGGATGAGATCATTGGGAGCCAGAGCGAAACTGTAGCTTTTATAGTGAAGTGACAAAAATTAATAAAGGTTGGTCCTCAGTAATTGTCATTTTGAAGTACCACCACCTTGGGACGTGCTTTCCAATAATTGTGCTGAAACTTCTGAGCCAAGAAGACACTGCAGGATGGGTGTAAGCTACATCCCATTGGTAGATCACAAAAGACAAGGACCCCTGTGTTGATCTCTTAATGGCTTCATCTGAGAAAGAGAAGCGACCATACCAATAATTCAATATCTGTGATCCTCCCTATTTAATTAATTTGATATAATGTACTTCCTAGATTCTTAGTAATATCAAGAAATTTAAAAATTATTTTAAAGAGGAATATGCTACAAGTGAAATAAATCAGACCTACACTTGTAAACATCATATTGTTTCACTAGTGTAAAAACCTGAAAGAATAAATAAGATCTCAGAATATATTAAAATGGAAAAACTTGGACAAAAGGAATTAGCAATTGGGATGAGGGAAAGAAGGAAAGGAAGGAAAAAGGGAAATACCACGTAAATATAGGCATAGGATAGCAGAGATGATTGCGCTACTAACTTCTCTTATGTTTTGAAGGTAGTAGTCAGTGTTTAAAAAATTTAATAAAAGATTTTTTATAAGTGGTTTATAATAATTCAAAACATATTAAGATATTGGAACAAATGTATTACATAATATGGAACTTTCTCAGCTGTATTTTTTTTCCTATTTCGTTGATCTTTTGACATGCAAAAGTCTTAAATACATCAGTTTAGTTTAAGTGTAAAAATCTTGAAGTGAAATTAGAATAGTAACCTTAATAAACGACAATAATATTTACTTGTTTTTTTAAACTTAAACCAGAAAGCATTCTATACATGTAGAAGATGGAGAATATAGACAGGAATTTGTGCAGGTAATTTGATGTGACATATTGATACACAGAGATATATGTGATGATCAGCTTTTTGTGATTGACAACACTGAGTTTCCTATCTATAAAAAAGATATTCATGTTTCTATTTTTGTAGCTTTTTTGTTCTCCTTGAGTACATCAGTTGTATAAATGTTATGATTTACTTGGTTGTCATTCAATTCTCTCTAGAAGACTTGGTCCTTGGACATCCTTAGAGAAAAGGGTTATACATTTTTACAATCTATCTTTTAAAAAATTGTAACATGTATATCCCAGTAAGATATAAATAATATTTCATTCTAGAGATTATGAATAATAACATATTGTTTCTTACAAAGCAATGATTTGGAGGGTTTTGGTAGGTGTCTCTTTTAATTGGCTCTTTGTGGGTTTATTAACTGCAATATGCACTCATTTTATGTACAAGATCTATCTGTGCCACTCCATGCCCTACTTCTGAGATATGGTGGATTGAGAAAATGAAGTAAGAGCTAAGGTCATGCATTGTGTTCTCACCACTTTACTGAGTACTTTGACCTCGGACTTACAATTTGATAAAACCAGTAGCTGTGGAAGGCTCAATAAAGTCTTGGATAGTTCACATATTTTTACACTGATCTTTAAGATAATGTTACATTTACAGAATTATCACTTTGCCTATTTCCTAATATGTATATTTTGGTAATTTATCTCCACATGCAGCAATATTGATGTTGAACGGTTATCAATTTCATTTTCCTTATAGTGAAGTATATAACGCTATACTCCTATTATATCATATACTACACTTTTGCATATATACTTTCATTCTAACCCTTCTAATCTTACCTATTCAACACACTTACTATCTTGTCTTTCATCTCAAAGCTTCACATTTTCAACTGTTTTTGCAACTCTAAAGATTTATTCTATGAGTGGAGTCATTTATTGTATTTTTCCATTGAAATACTAAATATTTGCTCATAATCTTAGGGTTTTTGATGGCATAATAGATAATTTTCAGTGGTGGTCTCTAATTCTGTTATTTTAGAATAGTATTTTGGCCCGGCATGGTGGCGCACGCCTGTAATCCCAGCACTCTGGAGGCTGAGGCAGGAGGATCGATGTGAGTTCGAGACCAGCCTGAGCTACCAAAGTGAGCTCAAGGCCAGCCTGAACTGCATAGTGAGATCCTGTCTCAAACACACACACACACACACACACACACACACACACACACACACAAAAAAAAATAGAATAGTATTTTGTGGTAGCTTTTTAAGACTAGTTATGCTGAGCATCCTATGGCCTTTCAATAGGTTATATGCAATGAGAATTCTTTGATATAAAATACAAACTTGGCCCTTGTATAATCTGCACTATGTGATGAAGATTATTTTTCTATGTTTTACATCAATAAATGATGCTTGATATACATAATTTTAATTTTCTTAGCAAGTCTTTACCGAATATAAATTTAATTGATGAAACTTTAAACTTCATTGTTTCTATTTATTCATACATCAGCAAAACATAAGACATTAAAAATCTGCCAATAGTGAAAACATTCATGTATGAAGACCAAGTCACTTATAAAACATGGTATTTCCTATTTATTGAAGCATGTGCTCAATGGAATATATAAAAATGAATAATCAAGTAGTCATGAGAATGTCATTGAATATGTGATATGTAATGAGAACTTTCATTATAAAAGGACAGAGATTCATATATATATATATATATATATATATATATATATATATACACATTGTATTTAGGAAAGGGTCTATAGGATCTCATTATATAGATTGGATTCATAGTGATTCTGTTATTTATAGCCTCCCAAGTACTAGGATTATGGGTAAACCCCACCATGCATAGTCTCAGTTGCTGTTGCAATGTCCCTGTGTCTGCCTAGGCAGGTGCTTTAATCTGCCAAGTTATCTGGCTGGCCCTTGTATATTGTTTTTATTGTTGTATTTTTTTTTTAAGACAAAATCTCATTACTTAATCCAAGTCTGCTATGAGTACTGTTCTATCCCAGGCTGTTCTTTACATTCATGATCTTCATGTCTTTGTCTCCTAAGTGCTGAAGTTATAATCACTCACCACAACTTCTGGCTTTTCTGTAGGGTTTGAAAGCCAAGGACATCTTGCCTAGGGAATGATCTATGACCTGTGAGTCAAAGAATAACAAATAGTCTAGAAAAAAAGAAGGTAAAAAGAAAAGGGAGCTGAAGAACCAGTGCATATGTCATGACACTAGATGGAAAAAAAAATATGTGTGGAGAGGGAAAGAATGTCAGTGTATTTGGCAAGGTGCAAAGAGAAAAGGAGCACAAACCGTCTCCATGCAGCAGTTGGGTCATTTCTTTCAGATCTTCATGCATTCAGTTAACTTAATTAGTTTTCACTATTTGTAAGATGTGTATGAGGCCATTGAATGGTTTTCCGTAATGGGGTTATTCATTCAAATTCACATCTCAAAAGCCCTTAAAGGAAAATAAGATTTAAAAACAGAAGAAGTCAGGAGAGACATTATAAAATTCTTGTAGTTGTCAAGTGCTTGTTTTGGAGAAATAGTGGTGCAAATGATAATGAAATACTAAGAAGGTAATATTCACAAACATTTGATGATTTGTTCTCCAATGCACTGAATTAATGACATCCCCAAAGGCAGCACTCAGCCTTCCTGCTCTCTCTACACCCTTAATACTGGATAATTATTCCACTTGTCTTTCTTTAAGAAATTACTCTCTATGGGTAAATATTGAAAAACCATAGGCAATACTTGCACAATTGAGACAAGTCTACCCAATTTCTCTTTTCACTTGTCTGTGCATTTGTTTCCAAACACTAGTATGTAAGGTCAAGGGGAGAGGTAGTCGGGACAAGAGATGTATTTCTGCATCTTATCTGTGACGGTAGTGGAGTCCATGAGAGAAGGCTAAGAATACGTTTTTCTCCATTCAGTTTTATCTACCTATTTTCAGGAGTTCTTCAAAAATTTTAGTTATGTTTTCTGTCATTATTTCTAGGCTTTCCATGTATTTTTGTTTGTTTTTATTAGTATTCCCTATGTCCTCAGGGATATACAAAGAAGAAAATATATTCATTGACAATAAAACAATTCTGTTTTAAAATAGAACTTCTTCAAGCATTTCATTTAATTGGAATTTGGCTAAGCTTTTACTTAAGAGTTGCAAGGGACCTTCATAAATCATTTACTTCTCTTTGTTTGCTTTCAGGAAATTGAGTTTCTAAAACTGATAGATGAATATTAAAGCCTGTTTTTTTTTCACTATTCAGTACTAAGATAAGCAAAAATCAATAGGCTGGTTCATTTAATTACTATTAACTATTTGTATTTAGCTGTGTTATCCTCAGTGACTATTCAATTCTGTGTCTTGTCTTCACTGCAGCAATAGCTGATAAGCACTTTGTCATCCATCTGTAGGTAGATGCTAGCATCTTCCGTTGCCTGCTCTCAAACAACACCAACACTAAGAAAATTTAAATGTATGTCCACTTTTTGTTAGATATTTTTCTTCTTCTGTACCTATGTGCCGCTTTGCAGAAAATCAATTTATTAAATAATTCATTTTATGGGCTGTGTACTGCCATTTACCACACCTCTTCTTATATTAAGTGACTTTTTTATTTGCTAAGAATAGGTTTTTGCCAATTAGTCTTTTTAGCCTCAAGAAATTGTTGTTATTGTTCCTCAGTCTCTTGACAGCCTCTGATGGAGAAAAGTGCTCAAGAAAATGGCTTCAGTGGTTTCTATCCTTGGAGATGGAGATATGTGATTGGAAAATAACTTTCAAATAGAATTACATCTCTAGAAGCTGTACAGATGGCTAGGAGGCATAAGCACCTATGTGAGAAACACAAAGTCTCTAATACAATCACCCACCCAGCATACCCTGCTGGCCCTGGATTTCTCTGGCATGCTATGATGGCCCAAGAACTACGCATGGTGGTGAATGCCTGTAATCCCAATATTGCAGAGGTTGAGGCAGGAGGATGTTTGAGAGTTTGAGACCAGACTGGGGCTTCAAAAGTGAACACAAGGCCAGCCTGAGCACAGAAAGTTTCTGTCTCAAAACATAAAATAAAATACAAATTATTTCTCTATAAATAATTATTTCTCTATAAATAATAATTCAGTATAGTAAAAGAGAATGTTAGGAACAATACAGAATTGTGCTAAGCAAAAAAAAAAAAAAAAAAAAAAAAGGAATTCAACCATGGTTGTTTTATTATATAATGCTGTCTTAATGTCTTAAAAATAGTTGCCTAGATTACCAGATATAAGCATGAAAAATTTTTAAAAAGTTATCTGAAATTAAAAAGAAAAAAAATCATTGATTTCTCCATTCAATAAACTTAACAGACATCTGCAGTGCAATTATCTAAGCTATCTTGTATGTACTCATAAATATATCTTTTCTTTATTTCATTATATTGTTCTTTTCATCATCCCAGTTGATTCTTCTATTTGAGCAGGTTATTTCCTTTTCACAGAATCTATTATACCTTTCAGATTTTATTTACATTTTCATGTTCTTACACTAGGGAAACAATATGATGTTTATGAATGTGGGCCTGATTTATTTCAGTTATAAGTATGATGTCTAGTTGCATCCATTTACTTATAAAAAAAAATCTCAAATTTAATTTTTATAACAGCAACAGCCCACTGTGTACAAATATCACATTCTTTTTATTCATTCATCAGTTCATGGGCACTTGTACTTTTTCAAAGTTTTAGCTATGACAAATTGTGCTGCTATAAACATGGGTGCACATATATCACTGTGGTATAATCGCTGTGGTATAATTATATATCACTGTGGTATAATTATATATAATAGCAATGTGGTTCTTTTTTTTTTAATCACTGTGGTATGCTAATTTCAGTTCTTCTGGAAAAATACCCAGGAGCGGAATAGCTGTTCATGTGACTGTAAACTAATAGAATCCTAACAAAATTAATATGAAGTTCCCTGAAGAACTAAATATAGATATGCAATTGATCTAACTATACCATTCCTTGAAATATTCATGAATAGGTACAATTAAGCTATTTTCTTGGTCAGTTTTAAAAGATATACTAAATAATACCAGAATATTTCCAAATTAATTACAGTTGAATATACTACCACCCTTGCTTTTTTAGAAATCGCTATACTGATTACCATACTGGTTGTACCAGTCAACTATCCCGTCAACAGTACAGAATGTCTATCACCAAGCAATAAACTAGTATCAAAATGTATCAATGATCTAAATATTAAACAGAAACACTAAATCTACCAGAGGAGAATATAGACAGAAATATTAAAGTCATAGAGATAGGTAGAGAGTTCCAGGCCAAAAAGCAAACTGCAATGGAAAACCTTTAAAGAATCAACAACTGGGATTTCATCTTTAAAAAAAAAAAATTGTACATCAAGGGAAAACAGAAGCAGGGGCTTAGGAGATAGCTCAATAGTCTAAGTACCTAATGGGTGAATGTAAGCACCTGGGTTGAATCCTTGGTACTGCATGCTATGCCTGCCTCAGAACTGCTGAGGAGGCTGAGATGGGAGGATCACTATGAATCTGTGTTGTATAATGAGAACCTATGCCTAATAAACAACTACAGAAATAATTCAAATTTTAAAAAAGGAATCACCAACAGATTAAAAAAACAAAATGCACAAATTGGAGAAAAATTGTAATTGACTGTGTTTTAGACAAAGGGCTTCTACCTAGAACATACAAAGAATTAAAGTAAAACCTGGACACCCCAAAATTCAAAGAGCAAATAAAAAAATAGGGCTCTGAGATGCGTATACACTTCTCAGAAGAAGAAATGCAAATGACAAATGCATATATGAAAAAAGTTCAACATCATTGTTTATTCAGTAAATGCAAATGAAGCATTTTAATAAATTTTATTACATTTAATAAGAAATAACAATGTGACAGTTGCAAAACATGTTAGTAGTGCATTTCCAGTAGTTGATACAATGCATGTTGTTGTCCTCCTCCTAGTTATACAGAGCACAGGGTGTAAATGCGATAATTTTTCAAATCATTATTGGTACAAAATTTTCTTCGCATTGAACTAGGAGAAAGTAGTTGTATATATAATCCAATGTTTCACGATTGCAGTGGGTTATTGGCAAAACTGGAAATGATGGAAGCTGCTGATTTAAGCCTTTTACAGCTCAACATACTAATCTAGCTTTACGTTTTGTGCCTCGTGGTTGAACTTTTCTGCTGATTTGTTAAGAGGAAGTTGCTTCTAATGTAATTTTAGTTATTGCTATACTCTTTCTCAAGTAAATGATTGGTTTACTAGAAAACAAAAACAGTATTAAATGAGAATAGGAGACTAGGAAAAATAACATACAATTGACAGGCTATAATTTTGCATATTCTTAATTTCTAAATTCCGGTGTAGGGGCTGGGGAGATACCTCCAAGGCACAAGTGCCTGCTGGGCAAGTGCAAGGTCGTGAGTTCGAACCCTGGTCCCACAAAAATAAATAAATAAATAAATAAATAAATAAATTCCGGTGTAAAAATTTGTAACTGCTTTTATCACATTTTGTACAGATTTATTAAAATATCAATGATTGATAAATAATACCAATTCGAAGTTAAGTCTAAGATGTGTGATACTCATAAAGACAGTGATGTTAAGCTCAAGTACCTATGTTATAAAGGAATAGTAATGCTAAGCTTTTCTTCTGGATGGTTAAGAATATAAATTTACAGATCAAAGATTAGAGAAAAAGAAGGGCTACAAGGATTGCCAATATTTTGACCCTAGCCCTTCAGGGTCAGTGAGGACTCAGGACAGAACAGAACCTGTGCTACAACGTCATATAATTCAGTGGTTCCCCAAATTTTCTATTCAAGGAGATTATGGCGCTGCAGAGGAAAGGGATTGAAGATCTATAGTATGCCAAAGGAGAGTCACCTAGAGAGAACACTTTCTCAGCCTTTCACAGAGAGCAAACTGGTCAAGCAATGGCTGTGACCCCTCCAGACGGTTGACACTGACAATAATTCTACAAAGCACTATATATGGTTTCAAAGTAAAACCTGAGGGGATTTGACTGACTTTAAGAAATGAAGCAGTTTTTAAACATTGCTTACGTAAGAGAAATTAAGCACATGGTGCAGTTAATACAATGGCCTTCAGTTTCACTTTCTTTCAAATGGCATAACTTCTTTTATATTTGTGGCTGAAGAATGGTTGAAATGTTGGCTGATATAAATCTATATCATCTAGGACCAGCAAGATGGCTTAGTAGTCTATAGCACCTGCTTAGGCAAGCTTAGGCAACCTTAGGAAGCAAGGTTCAACCCCTAGTACCAGTTGCTGTGTCAGCCCCACCCCCAGGGCACGTTGAGCTGGCCATACGTATAATAAATAAATAAATACATACATAAACTACATCATCTAGACTGTTTACATATCTTCATTGTTATAAAGTCGACTTTTAAAATATGAGAATACCTATTATTCATAATTTTAAAAGCAATGAGTGCTGGCAAAGATGCCAAGAAAAATAAACCCTCTTACATTATTTGGGCAAATGTAAGCAAATAAAATCACTATTATATTTAATATGAAGATTCCTCAAGAACTAAAAATAGATACAACAGTTGATCTAGCTATGCCATTTCTTTAAATATTTCTGAAAACATACGATTAGGCTATCACTTGGTCAATTTTTGAAAAATTCTTGAACAAATATGATGATTTCCAAATAGCTACAGTTGGATGTGTTCATTAACAGCACTGAGTTTCTAATACACCACATCTTGTCTAACATCCTCTAGTTGCTAATTTGTAAATCCAGGCAATAAATGATATTATATTCGTGATAGATTTTTTTTCAATTTTTAGAAACTGCAATTAAGTCCATTGTTATAACTATGAACAACAATTATTTAAACTATTTACCTTTCCCAGATATTTAATTTTCTTATAAATTTGTATTAATTAATTATGTTTATTCATTGAAATTTGTAAACCTAAGAGAAGAAATTAGAACGTCAAAAAACATAGTTGATATTTTAGTGCCCTTGCCACTGACTACACATGAAAAGAGGGAAAACCTTTAATTTCACCATAGCTACACTTTAAAGTGACATGTTATTGTAGGCAATAAACCAGCATCAATAGGTTGAACAAGAATATTAAACTGCTATAATGAAAGGAAAGATATTCTATTATGTGGGCACAATAGTCCAACAGATAAACCATTTTATTTTTAATAGCACCATAAATATCAACTGACACTATATAAACAATTTTTTTCAATTTAAAAATGTTGATGTTTCTCCCTAAAATAAATTTCCTTTTGGCTTTTTCTCTGTATTTGCTTCACCCATTTCCCGTAAGTTCTACACTGAGTATCTAAAATATTGTAATGATTCTAGGAAAGTACACACTAAATATATGGGGTAATAAGAACTGACTTTGTAATATGTACAATTTGTACTTTGTCACACCAATCTGATTTAGTCAATTTTGTTGAATTTGACATGAATTACCACATAAAACATTGTGTCAAATGCAGGTGTTTTACATTGTTAAAGCTTCTCTTCTATATTTTACTATTTCCCTATTGTGCAAATAAAATTTTGATCTTTTACAGTGACTATTCCTGAATAATGAGTTCTGCCATAAGCACATTTGGCTCCATTAGCATATTTATACAGTGCAAGAGAGAATAATAGTCTTTCTGTAGGTATGATAATTATATGTTTCTTTTCTTTTTGTTAAAATTTCAGATACATGATATTCTTCTAAAAAGATGCTTATATTTAATGTCTGTGATGTCTTACTCTCATGTTATCTACATCTTGTCTTTTTACTTCCAGAAAGTATATGGGAGCTAGAAATCTAAACAATATATAATTCTGTTAGCTGTAATCTTTGTACTTTCCAAACTTTTAAATCTACTGCTACTATTTCTTATACATTTGACTGATTTAAACTCTTGAAGACAGTAAGATAGTAGAAAATGATCTATTTTATATACTGTAAAGGGGCTGGGGAAATAGCTCAGTAGAATAAGCACTTGCCTGGCAAACACAAGGACCTGAGTTCAATCCCCAGTCCCGCAAAAAAAAAAAAAAACCTACCTATATACTGTAAATTCTTTTTTATTATTTTCAATAAGAAACAACAATGAGACAGTTCCAAAACATGCTAGAAGGACAGCCACAATAATTAATACATTGCATATTGTTGTCTTCATAGAAGTTGTTCTGAGCACAAGATGCAGACATGGTAACTTTTCTAAACACTGTTGGCACAAATGTTTCTTTTCATTCAGGTAAGAGAAAGTAGATGCATACATAGTCCAATATTCTACAATAGTAGTTGGTTATGTATCAGCAGAACTGGCAATGTCAGAAGCTGTTGATTTGAGCTATTTATACCTCAGCAACACTTATCTGGCATTACTTTTTATGCTCCATGATTAAACTTCTTTGCTGGGTGGCTAAGGCCAAGTTAAAGCAAGATCTCTATACCTAAACAAGTGACTTTTGTATCTGAGAAAGTCTGTCAGATCCCCTCAGGATTTACCTTGAAACCATGCAGAGTTTTTTGTAAAACGTTTGTCAGTGTCAGCCATCTAGATGAGTCATGGCCATTGTTTGAGCAGTTTGCTTATTGTGAAAGCGAGAGAATGTTCTCGCTCTGAGTGACTTTCCTTAGGCACATGATACATCATCGATCACTTTCCTCTGTGGCTCCATAACCTCCTTTAATGAAAAGCTTCTCTTCTGGAGGGTTAACAGCATAAGCTTGCAGACCAAAAAATTAAAGAAGAACAAATACTACAAGGATAGTCAATATTTTGACCCTAGCCCGTCAAGGTCAGTGAGGACTCAGGACATAAGAGAACCTGTACTGTAACATCCTACAACTCAGTGGTGTTACATTCTGTAAACTCTGACGTCTGTGTCAATGTTACACACAGGCAAATTTTTTTCAAATGCATTTTTAATTGATTTTCTTCAGAACAGATCATATATCTACTTATTAATCTTAAAATTAGGACATAGGATGATAATTTACTAAATTGCAAGTTTTCATATATTTGCCATTCCAGTATTTATTTATTTATTTATTTACTTTTATGGCCTGCTCAGCTTGCTCTGGGGTAGGGCTGGTACACCATGTGGTGCCAGGGATCAAACCGCAGTCCCTGAGGTTGCTTAAGCTTTCCTAAGCAGCTGCTTTAGACCCTATGTTATGTTTTACTTTTAGTAATTCTTTACTACCATGGAAACTTTTTCTTAATTGATACCTTTGTATATATTCACCTATTCAAATATTATGTGAGTATTCTGAATTGATTGCAGATTCCCACATGTGATGCACAGATAACATTCTGGCCTTTAAGTCAGACTCATGATTTGATTTGAACTTTGGAACATTATTTTGAAATACTCAATTTAATTTCAGTTAATTAATGTTTAATTAATTTTCTAAATATTGTTTAATTATACTTTTTGTTTTATGATTCATACTGTATCTCTGACTTACAATCTACTTATAAGGCATGGTATGATAATTTCTCCTAGTAGAAACTTTAAAAAGAAATACACACATACAAGAAAATTAGGATAGATACACAGCTACTTTGTCTTAGTTCATTGCGAATAAAGATTTGTACTAATATTCTTTAGACAAGATATTGGGTCTGAACCTTTTCCTCTGAATAACTACTATACAACACTATGAATGGTATTGACTATTGTAAACATCCTACTGACTTGCTTTCAAGCTGTTTTGTTGCTATTTTATCTTTTTTCTCATTAAAATGAATAAAAAATAAAATATAAGTTTGAAAATACTTTATTAATATTCTTTTTAATAATAATGGTATTACAATTTCATCATACTGCATATACTGTTCAAAACCAGGTAATTAGCATTTGTCAGTCTTTATCTTTTCTTGGTGTTTGAAGCAGCTGATGGCTTTTCTTAAGGATCTTTGTAAAACACATTCTAGATTATTGTGAACTGCAGTTAACCCTCTGCCCTATAAGCAGCAGAACTTTTTCATTCACCAGTGCTTTGGTACCCATCATCCAATCTCCACTCCACCCTTCCCAATTTTTTTTTTTATTGCCTACTGCATATTTCCATCAACTATATTTAGTTTCTGAGTGTAGTGGTTGATACATTGTGTCAACCAAACAGATCTATTTGTTCAAATCTATTAAGCATACCTAATTATATATTTTTTAAAAAAGAACTTTTTTTTTTTTTTTTTTTTTGTGGGACTGGGGTTCAATAAAAAAGAACTTTTTAAAGACTTTATTTATGTATTTATGTATGTATGTATGTATGTATGTATGTATGTATGTATTTATTTATTTATGTTATGGCTGGCTCAGCTTGCCCTGGGGGTGGGGCTGGAACAGCATGTGGTGCTGGGGATCGAACTGCAGTCCCTGCAGTTACCTAATCTTTCCTAAGCAGGTATTGTAGACCACTGAGCTATCTTGCCGAACCCCTCTAATTATATATTTAAATTTAATTCTGTATTGCTTTTTTTCTGGGTATTTTCCCATTTAATAGTACTTTCCATCATTTAAAATTGCTGTTATATTTTTAAATTGTCATATATTTTGACAATTGACATCTACTTTATACTCATGTTGTTTTGTTTAAAACTTGTTTGAGTGAGTACTTATTAGGACATAGATCCAGAGTCTGCAGTCCCTTTAGGGCAACTCTGGCCCCGCCATCCCGGGCCTTGGATTTAGCAGTACTGATGGTTGGGAAGCAGAGACAGTAGCTCAGAGATGTACATTTGATTATACAGTGTGTTTAGATGAATGTTCAGCCAGTACTGAAATCGAGCCACGTAACCAGATTCCAAAGGCTGGTTTCATCTACCTGCAATTGGATTCACCCCCCTGTGAAGCTGGAAACTGTGAACTCAGGAAAAACTAGTTATTTTCTCTCAAGCATCATGACAAAGTTTCCTAACCCAGAAAAATCTTATGAAAATGGTGCACTATTTAGTTTTTAAATGTAAACCAGATAACCTGACCCTTATCTTTGATTAGAGACAGAAAGTCAAATTTCTAGAATTGTTTCTCCATCCCAAAGCTTAATCAGGGTACTGGTTGTGCAGATGTCATTTAAGTCTAGAAGTCAGGAACCTCACATGCTCAGAAGTCAGGGACCTTACATGCTCAGAAGTCAGGGACCTTACATGCTCAGTGAAGCCACTTTTGGAAGTAAACTGAAGTCTGTGGTAGGAAGGATAATGATTATAAAACTATTTCTAAGAACTCTGCGCACTAACCAACAGCTTATGTGAAGAAACAAGCCAGTTCCTAGAAGTGTTTCCTGCTACTCTCAAACATATACCAGAATAGTGTTGAGGATTTCTTAATTTCCCCTTAAAGTTACACACTTTGTTCAAGTATTTTCTTCAAACTGTCTTCTAGTAGTCTGTGTAGGCTTGGCTTTGTCATTACAAATTTGTTTAGTTTTTCTTTGTCATGGAAGTATTTCACTTCTCCACCAAACTTCAGACAGTTTTGCAGGGTATAGCAGCCTGGGCTGGAATTTATTTTCATGGAGAACTTGAAGCACTGTGCTCTATGTTCTTCTTGACTTCATGTTTTGTGAAGAGAACACTGCCATTACTCTGATATGTTTTTATTAAATGTAATCTGTTTCTTTTCTCTAGCAGCTTGTAGTATATTATTCCTTCCCTGAATTTCTGGAATCTTTATTGTTATATGTCTGGCTGTAATTTAAATTGGATTGATGTTATTTGGAGTTCTATATGCTTCAGAGGTTATTTCTGATCTGATTTCCTCTATACATATCTGTATGTGTTTCTTTACTTCAGATGCCATTAATTCTCAGTTTTCAGCTCTGTGATTCCCAGTTTCTTCTATGCTATAATCTCCTGCATTTATTCTAGGTGACTTGGGGCCAGAGATTGCATCTTGCTCCTTCTCCTTGTCATTTTGCATAGTATCGTCCTTTGCCCTTTAGTGCGGAGCTTTGATGCACTTATGTGGTTAACACTTACTGAAATTCAGGTCTAGATCAACCAAGTTGCAACTTGTCAAGATGTGCTGGCTGGATCTGGCTGCTGTGTTCTGCTTCTTCCACTGCTGCTCATGGAAGCAAGCCTGCTGTTCTTCGCTAGCAAGATGTTCAGCTCCTGGATTAACTGGGAAGGTCTTAACTCAGCCTCTCTGCAGGGAATTCTGCGGCAGGGTTCCACAGCAGATGCTGGTTCTGGGGTCTGCAAAAGTACCTCCGTGCACCTTTTGCTAGGCTACAGGCAGGGATATATCCATTGAGCATGTGCAGGTGAAAACGCCCCTACTTACCTGCGCTAACTGGTGGCGGGGGTCAGATGACCGGCATCCGGTGGGCGCGGGCAGGCAGAAAGGTCCCTATCTACACAAGCATGCGGGTGGCTCCCTACTCTTAAGTGAAATGAATTGGACATAAGCGTAAGCACCACATTGTTTCTCTGATGAGAAAATAAAAGCATAAATAAGGACCAAAGCATGTAATAAATATTACAAAGTAGGAAGTGTTCAAATGGTAAGAGAATATAGCGAGAGGAGAAAGAAAGGAAAGATGGAGTGAGTAATAATAAAAGAAAAAAGTGGTTCAAAAAGATGGAAAACTTGGAACCAAACTTTTGAAGTTTCAAAATTTTATAAATAAAGAAGGTAAAGAGGCTGAAGGGAAGGTAGGAGAATAAGAAAAAAAAAAAGATTCAAATCATATCTTATGGAGGTTCTAATTTTCTACAAAAACATAGTCATTATGTATACCTAAAACATACTAGTAAACTTAATTTAAAAATTACAAACAGATAAATTAAAACAGATAAATTTATTAATTCTGTAAAATATACACATGATAGTTATAGACAGACAGTTCTGATAACCTAGTACTATTATGGAATATTGGACTATATGTACAACTACTTTCTCTTAGTTCAATGAGAGGAAATACTTGCACCAATAGTGTTTAGAATATTCATGTCTGCCTCTTAAATTCTGAACACCTACTATGAAGACAGCAGTATGCAGACAGCAGTATGCATTGTATTGATTATTGTAGCTGTCCTACTGACGTGTTTTGAAACTGTCTCATTGTTCTTTGTTTCTTATTGAGATTGATAAAATAAAAAAAATCCAAGGACTAGCCAAATAGCTCAGCAGATTAAAGCACCTGCAGGCAGGTGTAGAGGCTGGTGTTCAGTCCACAGGGCCTGATATACTGGCCCTGCCCTGAGGCATGCTAAACCAGCAGTTGAGACTTTACATGGTGGCACGGGCCTGTAACCCCAGTTCTTGGAAAGGTGTAAACAGGCAGATCACTATGAGTCTGATCTAGGACTGAGACTGAACGCCCTGTAGACACTTATGCAAATTAAAAAATCCAA
Organism: Myocastor coypus; assembly: GCA_004027025.1. Classification (NCBI taxonomy): domain Eukaryota; kingdom Metazoa; phylum Chordata; class Mammalia; order Rodentia; family Myocastoridae; genus Myocastor; species Myocastor coypus. The sequence continues at coordinate 13,878 of PVJA010018085.1, read as the reverse complement.
AAGTAGTAAATAAGTTTTATGTTTTCACATATATATGAAAAATATTGCACTTATTTATATATTCATATATAAATATATATGATTGTTGTATTCTCCATGAATGAATATTAGAAATATTACTCTGTGTAATAAGCTAGATATGAAACATCACATCTAAAGGCTGTTTTGGGGCTGGTGGAATGGCTCAGTGGTCTAAAGTGCCTGCTAAGGAAAGCTTAGGTGGCGGCAGGGACTGCGATTCAATCCCCGGCACCACTTGCTGTGCCAGCCCCGCCCGCAGGGCAGGCTGAGCTGGCCATAATAATAATAAAAAATAAATAAAAATGAAGGCTGTTTTTTCACAAATCTCCTTGGTATTTAACATGTAGACTCATCTAGAAAAGAACTGGTAGTTTCCAGTTCCAAGTGAAAGAGGATAGAAGTGATTATTTAATAGGGAGTTTATCTCTCTTGGAGATGACAAATGTTTTCTATTTCTTTTACTTAGATTGTTTTCCTATAGTATAGTAAATGTTCTAATGTATGTTTTAAAACAGATAAATTTATTAATTCTGTAAAATATACACATGATAGATATAGACAGACAGAAAGAGAGAGAGAGAGAGAGAGAGACTTATTATCTCATAATATCAATCCAGTAACCACATAGTTTGCAGGCATCAGTTTCACCAAAACAGAGGTGACTCACACAAACCTGGATGGAACAATACTTTTTCTGGTATAGAGAAGAGACAGACCAAGATCAATTTCAGTAATCCAATTAGGAGCATCATTTCTTATGAGTGGGTGAAAGGTTGCCGCCAAAGCCAGGTGAAATCTGCTCTCACTTCTGTTTTCCTAGAGGGTCGTTAACAATTCAGCCTCACCACCAGAAACAGACAAGGCAGGGCAACCATTAGACATCAGTTTTGAAGGCACCTGCTGGGAAATTGAGTTTTCTAACACATCCAGTGGTGTCATAAGAATTCATTAAGAGAAATTTAACCTTCATCCGGTAGTTACTGTTTTCCCCATACGATACTATGGTTTTATCACAGAAAACACGGAAGATTGCTGTGATGTGAGTTTATCCTCAACAGGTACTGAATTTATTCATAACCTAATTGTACAGTATTTTAGAAGGCAAAATTATTATTAAAATGAGCTAGGATATTTTCTGCTCTGGTAGGATTAATTCTAAGAGGAGAATTCTTTGATATTAAAAAATAGCATTTGAACCTCATTGAATATGTAGTTAATGTAAGTAAAATAAAGGGAGCGACTCTCATTCTTAACCAGCAGAATAGATACAAATTATTCTTTGAGATACTGTTTTCCATACATGATGGATTTTTTTTTTTTTTTTTCAAGAACAGAACTGGAGAGTTTTAAAATGTAAAAGCTAAGGTACTGAATGGTAACGAATAATCTTCTCTTCAACCTATTTGGAAAGGTGCTAATTATGGCCTATTCCTCTGTGAATTGAGAACATAAGGGCTTAATTCATTTCCATGTTCTCTAATTCAGATAAGAAATTTAAATTGAGGGGCTGGGATATAGCTAAGTGGCATAAATGCCTGCCTGGTAAGAGAAAGGTTCAGAGTTTGGTCCCTAAAAATTGAGAAAGACTGCAAAAGAAGTCATTTCAAAAGTCTGCCAATATACAAAAAGGAGCATGGTTACTCATTTGAAGTAAACTGATACAATAATTTCGTGAAAAATAAGGCAATATGCAGTGAATAGTGATGAATATGAAAACACCTTTTGTGTACATTTTATCCAAAGTGCGTATTTCTGGAAGGACAAGTTGAGACAAGGAAAACAATTAAAATTAGAATGATTTCTGAGTGAAAAAAGAAAATGTACTACAACTACATATTTTTACATAGTAAATTGCACTTAATTTTTAAAGTTAATTTACTATTTCAAAAAATGAAAGTAGGACTATGACTCCCGTTTTCTTATTTCTGTTGGTTAGTATTTGAATAACAATAAGTAGTTCATTCTTTTTTATTCACGTCCATTTCTGTCTTTTTTTTTTTTTTTTTTTTTTTTTTTTTTTTTTTTTTTTTTTTTTTTTTTTTTTTTTTTTTTTTTTTTTTTTTTTTAGGGTCTCACTACTGAGTCATAGTGATCCTCTTGTTTGTACCTCCCAAGGGCTGGGATTACAGACGCACACCACCATGCCCAGTATCGCAGGCTCAGCGTGCTCTAGAGAGGGGCCGGCGTGGCATGAGGGGCCAGGAACCGGACCCTGGCCCCTGCACTTCCTCTAAGCAAGCGCTAAATCCGCTGAGCTATACCGCCAGCCCTAGTTCTTCATTCTTTTAGCACATATGGAGGTGGTCTAATTTTTCGCCAATAGAATCAGAGAATCTTTGAGTCAGTGTGATATGAGTTATTAGATATTATATATTTATCCTATTTCATATTGTACTATATTTTAAATGTATTTTTGAAATGTTAGATCCAATATTTATCTGTCTCTTTAATTTACAGTCACCTTATTTTTGTATTTACAATTTAAAATATATCAATACATTTTTTCTTTGTCTTTTTGAGACAAGTTCTCACTATGCAGTTCAGGCTGGCCTTGAGCTCACTTTTGTAGACCAGTCTAGTCTTTTACTTGCACGGATCCTCTTGCTTCATCCTCCCAACTGCTGGGATTAGAGGTGTGCACCACTATGTCTGGTTGAAAGACAATTATTATTTGTAAGCAATCCCACATTTATTCTAAGAAATTTACCCTGCATAACTATTGTTATTAGTACATAAAAGATATTTGAAATAATAGATAAAATGATGTGTCATCTAGTTATTCAGCTTGGAACATTGCATGCAGATAAGATAATTTCCTAGCATTTATCATTTTTATCTTAATACTATCTTATTCTTATTGAGATAAGTATCTGACTATCTTTCTTTCCATCTTTCTATTTTATTAGCTTTAATGAGAAAGAATTAACAATGAGTCAGTTTCACACAGGTTAGTAGGAATGCTACAATAATTTAATACATTGCATATTGCTGTCTTCATGGTATTTGTTCAGAGTACAAGATGCAGACTTGTTATCTTGTATAAACACTATTAATACAAATCTTTCTTCTCATTAAGCTAAGGGAAAGTAGTTATATATATAGTCCAATAGTCCATAATAGTAGTGGGCTATCAGCAAAACTGGCATTGTTGGAAACTGTTGACTTGAGCCTTTTACAGCTCAGCATATTAATCTGGCTTTACTTTTTATATCTAATGGTTAGACTTTTCTGCTGGATGGTTAAGACCAAGTTAAAGCAAGAACTATATAACGAAAATGTAACTTTTCTATCTGACAAGATCAATCAATTCCTGTGATTTACCCTGAAACCATGTACAGATGTTTTAGATCTTTTGATAGTGTCAGCCATCTGGATAAGTCATGGCTATTGCTTGATCAATTGGCTCTCTGTGAAAACCTAAGAAAATGTCTTCCATCTAGGAGACTGTCCTTAGGCACACTATACATTGTTGATCACTTTCCACTGTGGCCCCATAATCTCCTTGTACAGAAAATTTGGAACACCACTAAGTTATAGCATGTTACAGTACAGGTTCCCTTATATCCTGAGTTCTCCCTCACTGACTTTGATGGGCTGGGGCCAAAATATCCTTGTAGCTCTTCTTTTTCTCTAAATTTTTAGTCTGCTAACTTAAGTTAGACAGGGCCTCCCTATGCAGCTTGAGCTGGCCTGGAGCTCACTTTTGTAGCCCTCAGGCTGGCCTTGAACTCACGGAGATCTTCCTACTCAACCTTATGAGTGCTGGGATTACATGTTGTAGCAATATTCTGGGTTCTGCGGTTGCAGGGCATGCCTGGGTTATAGGGCCAGGACATAAGGGTCAGGGATTGATCTATAAGCTATGTCCCCACCTCTAATTGTTATAGTTAACTGAAAAAAATCAGAACACTTCCTTTTCAGTATGCTTCAATATGTATTTTGTCTGTGCTGCTTGTTCATGATTTCAAAATATCATACTTCAATAATAAATATGTGCTTCATTTTAAAGAACATCTTATCCTCCAAATTCAGAGAACAATTTTATTATACTGAATCGAATCACCTCTTCATTGTTTAGAATACATTAGCAAGTTTCATTTACATATAAAACACTTATTTTTTTGTTAACTATTGTCACAGCTCCTTTTCAATTATCATTCCCTACTGAAAATCATTTTTGTCCTGATAATTGTGTCACTAATTGGCGTTTCTTTGATTTTAACTATGCTGCATGTTCCTTCTTTGAATAATGCTCTATTGTGGTGTTTCACTCCTACTGATTCTGTTATTAAACTCTGGATCATTCATAAAGTTATATCTACTTTTCTATTTTAGCAATCTCGTGCGAGGTTTTATTGCAACTATTACTATGTGAAGTTGGTGTTTATTCGACTATTTCTTTTTTCATTTCAAAGTTAGGTCCACTCATGAAGTTTTATGAAGTTCTAAGCACTTTTGTTTTCCTCTTTTCTGTCCAGGATTAAGAACCCTCCTTATTTTGCTTTATCTGTGCTATAATTTCTTTTAAAAAGCCCATTTCTTCCATGATGATTCTCTCTGAAATAAAGTACATGCTACAAAATGTAGAACCAATACTGATACACAGTATTAACATGCAGGCAGTTTCCTAATGTATTGTCGTTTTTTCAAAAACTTAAAGCTGACTACAAATTTAAAATAATATCTAAATTGTTCCTTACTTCTATATTACAATTTCCAACTCCTTGTAAAAAATAGTAGTAAGCAATTTTCTTGTGTCTAATGGACATTAACATTCTTAAGTATGTATTTTAATATAAATCATTAAAGTTTTCAAACCTGGCTTCCACTCTAAGATTTGCAGAAAATGCCTCTCCAGCTCTTGCACTGTAAGCCACTGATTCTCAAAGGATTCTCTGGCATGGCATTCATCTGTTAGTGAAGCTTTGCTAGCTGCGCATAGCAAATGAGGTTTTCCCAAAATACCTTCTTAGGATTTTAAACTCTTACTAGGTTTAATTCTAAGGTCTGCAGTAGGAAATATGTTACTTTTATGGTTTCAAGAAGAACATGCAAAGTATGCATATTGTTTGATTTTGTAAGAATGAATTGAATATCAGTAGACCCCAAAGCTTAAATTTTAGAAATCACTAGATGCAGACAAGTCTCCTCTTTATAGTTTCTTTAGTGATCAGGAAAAAGCTCCTTCACAGTTTTTGATAAAGCTTCCTTATACGTTTTGTAGATTTCTACAAGTTTGCAAAACCTTAGTAAAATCCTTTAGTTATTCTGTTGTTTGAAATATGAGCTAAAGGCTACAAATATTAAAACTAGACAATGTCACTACATCATAGTGTATTACACTAGTAATTACACAATTACTGACATTGTTTCTGTAGAAAACCTATCTATTCATAACATAGCACTTTTCTTTGGAATAAAGTATTGAAACTGACAAAGGTCAGCATTGTATAAAACTACTCCATCACACAGTCACCTAATAGGGTGGTTAGTATTCAGTGTCAGATTGATTGTCTTTATAGTTTGTGTAGGGATTGCTGGAATACATTTATGCATGTGTCCATGTGGTTCATTCAGGAGTGTCTAAGGATCTGTCTGGTCACGAAAGCCTTTCCACTACTGCACAGTTTGCCAGATCAGCTTTTTTAGCCAACACAACATAAATATCTTTGCACTATAATGCTTTTCCACCATAATATTTCTGCCTTGAAGCCATCCCACTGTGAAATGATTTCCCTGATACACAATGTAAATTAAACCTCTCTTCCTTTAAATTGTGTGTGTTGGATATTATGTTCAAGGAAATAGGGAAGCTGACTAACAGACCTTCCAGAGTGTCAACTAATCAGCAATTACTTTGATCCTCTTTTGTTGTTAGTGTTTGTCTTTAGTTCCTCTTTCAAGTGCTTTGATTATTGCACTATAGCCATGCTGAAGGTCATATTTCTAAAAGGACTTTTGTGAGATATCATTATTCTTTTTAATTATATGGGTCCTGTACATTGTGTTAAATAAAACAGTAACCTGGTAAGGCAGAAATAGAAGACTCTACATTTTCTAATTGAACATAGCACTTTTATTCCCAGATAGCTAGCTGTAAAGGTTGATACATTGTGTCAACTTGAAAAATTTGCAATTTAATAAAGTAGCTGAGCAGGGTGGAAGGGTCCTCACATAAACATCCTCATTCTGTGCAGGAAGAGGAATAAGGACTGTGTGTTTTACACCTCCCCTGGGGGGTAACTTGCTTAAAACATAAGGGAGCAAAAGGGACTGCTCCCTTTCTCTTGTGCTCTTGTTGTTTTTTGTCTCTTTCGACTCTTTCATCTTTTGCTCTCTCTGCCATGTCACCCTACCTTGAAGCCAAATGTTTATGGACTGAAACCTCCACAAATTACCAGCTAAATTAACATTTCATTCTTTAATTTTTGACATTTAGTATTTCCTCTCAGCAATGGGAGAAAATTTATTTCAGCATTGAAAAGAAATAAAACAAAATTTGATACCAGGAGTGGGGTCTTAAATGTGATTGTAGCTGATCTTGTGTTAAGCGAACCTTTGGGAATGGCTTGTGTGGACAGTTTGGAAAGGTTTGATGATATTGACTGAAAGAGTACAGCTGGAATGGCTTAGATTTTCTGAATGGAAGATTTTGGTCAGAGCTCAGAAGAGCAGAGACTGATGGAAATCCTACCAGTAGAGGCTAGGTTTGGGATGTTTCTGCTGGGAAGAAAGACTTCTGGTTTCGAGACTCCAGATAATTAATCTACGTTATGACTTGGAACAAGTCTGCATTTCACTCGTGCCAAAGACTTTGCCTGAGAAGCCGATTAAGAGTGGCTGAATAATTAATCTGGCAGAGGAAATTTCCAGGCAGTTGAATGTTGAGGCTGTGGTCTATCTGCTACCAGGAGCTTTTATCCAGATCTGTGTTGAGGTTCAAAATCAGAGAGCCCAGCTGAATGATTTAAAATGTTATAAGCTTGACCAGAAAGGATACTCCTGTAAATTTGTAAACTACAAAGACAGAACTGCCATACTGACTGCTAAAAAGGAACAGGATAATATAAAAGATAGCCTGAGTAAATCACAAGAAGTAGCAAGTCCCCACCCTTTTCAGCTTCAATACTGCAAAAGTGAAGGACTTTACTTGGAGGAGAAAGTTACAGAGAAGTGTGATTCATAAAGGCAGCCACATAGAAAATTAGCTACTCAGAATTAGACTCAGAGTGCCTAGCGCTCCAGGCACTTGACTTATACAGCCAACAAAGGAAAGCTCAACTAATGCTCCTGCTACTGGCAGGGCTTAACTTCACCACATGATACTGGTTTCAGCTTGATGCAGAACGCAGAAGTTGTGGAGATAGAAACACTTCTAGCTTGATTTCAGAAGATTTTGGAAGCCAGGCAGTATCTCTGAAATAACATTGTGGAGCTGTGAGTTTAAAGCTGTAGGTTCAGTGTTGACCCCAGAAGTTTTGAAAAGCCATGAATGTGGATTATCTAAGACAGCGGTTCTCAACCTGTGGCTTGCGACCCCAGCGGGGGTCGAACGACCAAAACACAGGGGTCACCTAAAGCCATTGGAAAATACATATTTCCGATGGCTTTAGTGGCTGAAAAGTTGCACTACCATCTGCAGCAGCGCTATTCAGCTGGAACACACGCCGTTATGGATGCACATACTGTTGCAAAATATTGTACTGTTGTTTACTGTTATATTACTGTAGTTATATTTAAACCCATGCTATGCCATGGTGAGCTGTTATTTATTGGAATTAGTAATAAATATTTCTCAACATATAATTAAATATTGTTCTTGTGATTAATCACTATATTTAAATTATGTTTCATTTATAGCAATAAGAATACATAATGCATATCAGGTATTTACATTCTGAATCATAACAGTAGCAAAACTACAGTTTTGAAGTACGCACCAAAATTATTTTTCTGATTTGGGTCACTGCAACATGAGGAACTGTATTGCAGGATCATGGCATTAGAAAGGTTGAGACCCACTGATCTAAGCAAACCTGCAAGGAGAGAGCAAAGCGATGGCAAAAGAAAAACCAGGAGATACACAACCACTGAAGTGCCCTAGAGTGGAGCCCCTAAGTCTTTGGAAAGAAAACTTGTCACAGATTGCCTTTGATGCTCCACCTGAAACTACAGGGCTTAATGTTTGCTCTGCTGAATTTTAGACTTATTTTGGATTAAATCCTTTCTATCCCCTTGTTTGTAACTGTTGGAATGAAAATATTTATTTTGTGCCACTGTATATATATTGGAGGCATTTCATGTTTTATTTGTACAGAGGCTTTCAACTAAGAATTTACCTTATGTCTTTAACCAGACTTTGAACTTGGGCTTGTTATCCATGTTGAAATTGTTATGAATTTGGTAACTTTTAGAGGACTAAATATCTTTTGCATAAATGCATATACATAAAACTTTGGGGGTGAAAAGTGGAAATATTACGTCTCTAATATAATGTTGATAGACTTGATCTTAGTTCTTAATTCTGACTCTTAAGTGGGTATAAAGGATGTTTAAACCTGTATTTTTTTTTTCTTGTTTCAGAACCTTTGTTTGTTTATTCACTTATTTTTATGGCCGGCTCAGCCCACCACGAGGGCAGGGCTGGCGCAGCATGTGGTGCCGGAGATTGAACCACAGTCTCTTAAGCCGCCCAAGTTTTCCCAAGCAGGCGCTTTAGACCACTGAGCCATCCCGCCGGGCCCCTTAAACCTGTATTATAATGTCCAACTTGTGAGATTATATTAATGAATGAATCTTTGTATCAGGATCCCATTTAAAATAAATGTGGATGGTTTCAAGTTGAGAAGGGGTGGATGGCAATGGTTGACACACTGAGTCAACCTGAAAAGTTTAAAAGTTTATCTAATGGCTCAACAGGATGCCATCATCCTTACTTGTAGACATCCTCATTCTGTGCAAGAGGAGAGCATGGAGATGATGTAATTGCTATCTTTGTCCTGGGGGAGAGTATCCTACTTACAAAATGAGGGAGAAAAAGAGGATGTTGTCCCTCAATTGTGCTTTCCTTGCTTTTCCTGTCCCCTGACACCTTGAGTTTTTGCCCCCCTGCCATGCCACCCTGCCTCAGAATCAGTCTATTATGTACACCCTTCCCTTTTTTGTCCCAGTCAGCCCACCCTAGGGAGGGGTTGGCTCATCATGTGGTGCTGAGGATCAAACTACAGTCCACCACACCTGCCTAAGCTTGCCTAAGCAAGCACTATAAATTGCCGAGCTGTCTCGCTGGCCTGGAATCAGTCTCTTATGCATTGAAACCACAACTGTGAGAAAAATAAACTTTTCCTCCCTTAACTTTAGGTGCTTAATATTTGCCTCATCAAAACAAGAGAAAATTAAAACAATATGAGCATTTTGGAACAGATGCATAGGAGTCAGAATATTTCTCATATTTCAAACAACAAGGTGGTTTTCTGGTAAAATTCTTTTTTAAATTCAAAATATTTATTTATTTATTTATTTATTTATTTTAAATTTAACAATAATTATATTACATATTTTCATCATCGGATCAGTTCAGATTAATAGATATAGGTGTATAAGATTGATCAACAAACATTAATGCTTTCAATAAACATTACTTTTTTTTTTAACAGTTGACACACTACATATTGTCCTCACAATAGTTACACAGAGCACTGGGTGTGGACATGACACACCTTCCAATTGATATTAATAAAGAAAGAAAAAATTAAAGTTCTTACATTGGGGAGATTATATGATATTTCCATATGTAGGTTCGTTTTATTTTGCTAATGAGTATATGTTCAATATACACCCATTTATATGTGAAGTCTTTCAGCTTATCATTGTTTACAGCTGAGTAATATTCCATTATATAAAAATACCACATTTTCTTCAATAATCACTCCTGAAATGATGGGCATTTTGGTTGTTTCCAAGATTTGGCTATTACAAATTGAGCTGCTGTAAACATAGGTACACAGATATCGCTATGGTATAATGTTTTCAGTTCTTCTGGGAAAATTCCCAGTAGGGGGATAGCTGGATTCAATGGAACTTCCAGTTCTAGTTTTTTAAGGATCCTCCACATTGCTTTCCATAATGGTTGTACCAATCTGCATTCCCACCAGCAGTGGAGAAGGGTTCCTTTTTCCCCACAGCCCCTCCAGCATTTATTGCTCATTGATTTCTTTATTATAGCCATTCTTTCTGGGGTGAGATGGTATCTAAGTGTTGTTTTGATTTGCATTTCACGAAAAGCTAGTGATGTGGAGCATTTCTTCATGTGTTTATAGGCTTACTGAATTTCTTTCTCTGAGAAGTGTGTGCTCATCTCAAATGCCCATTTCTGGACTGGGTCTTTGAATTTTGGAACCCTAATGGTTTTTAATTCTTTGTAGACTCTAGATACAAGATCTTTGAGTATTTATAAGTTAAAATCTTTTCGAAATTTGTGGGTTGTCTTTTCACTCTGCTCGTAATTTCCTTTGATGTGCAAAAACTTCTTAGCTGGAAGAGGTCCCATTTGTTGATGCTTTCAAATGTTAAACATGCAATTTGATTTCTGTCCATGAATTTTTTGCCTACTCCGATGTCTTCAAGATTTCCTCCCACTTTCTCTTCCAGGAGATTTAATGTTTCTCTATTATTATTTATATCTTTAGTCCATTTCGACTTTAATTTAGTGCATGTTGATAGATTAGGGTCAAATTTTAGTTTTCGGCATGTAGAGAGCCAATTTTTCCAGCACCATTTGTTAAAGAGACTATCTTCCAGTAAATGTGTTTGGCCCCTTTGTCAATAGCCACCAATAAGGTGACTGAGTGTGTTTGTATTTGCTTCTGCAACTTCTAGTCTATTACACTGATCCTCAGGTCTATTCTTTTGCCAATACCATACCGATTTTATTACTGTAGCTTTGTAGTATAACTTTAGGTCAGGAATTGTAATGCCTTCTGCCAAACCTTTGTTGCCTAGAATTGTCTTCGCAATTACATGTCTTTTTTGGTTCCAAATAAATTTTAAGAATGATTTCTCCAGGTCTGTGAGGTTTGTTGATGATATTTAGATAGGAATTGCATTAAATCTGTATAACAATTTATGGAGCATGGCAATCTTAACAATGTTAGTTCTTCCTATCCAGCAGCATGGAATATCTTTCCATTTTCTGAAATCTTCTAGGATCTCTTTTTTCAGAATAATCTAGTTTTCATTGAAAAGGTCTTTTACTTCTTTAGTTAGGTTAATCCTTAAGTATTTCTTTCTTTCTTTTTTTTTTCTTTTTTTTTTTGGTGCTATCATAAAAGGCACTGCTTCTCTAATTTCTCTCTCAGTGTGTTTGTTATCTGTGCAGAGGAATGCCTCTGACTTTTGTGTGTTAACTTTTTAACCTGCTATGCTACTGAATTTGTTTATTAATTCCAGTAGCTTCTTGGTGGAGTTCTTTGGGTCTTCCAAGTAGATCATCGTGTCATCTGCAAATAATGATAGTTTTACTTCTTCTTTACCTATTCTTATTCCTTTTATTTCTGTTTTGTCTAATGGCTATAGCTAATGATTCCAGAACTATATTGAATAGGAGTGGTGAAGAAGGACATTATTGCCTTGTACCAGATCTGAGAGTGAAAGACTTCAGTTCTTCCCCATTTAGAATTATGTTAGCTGTTGGATTGTTATAGATGGCTTTTGTCAGGTTGAGGCAGAGCCCTCTATTCCAATTTTCTGTAGGACTTCGAACATGAATGAGTGTTGCACTTTGTCAAAGGCCTTTTCGGCATCAATTGAGAGGATCATGTTATTTTTGGCTATGGCTCTATTAATATAGTGTATTGCATTTTTACATTTGCATATATTGAACCATCCTTGCATCCCTTGGATGAATCCTACCTGGTCATGGTGTATAATCTCCTTGATGATTAGTTGTATTATATTGGTGAGGATTTCATTGAGGATTTTTGCATCTATGTTCATGAGAGAAATTTGCTTGTAGTTTTCTTTTTTAGTTGCATCTCTCTCTGGTATTGGTATCATTGTAATACTTGACTCTAGGAATGATTTTGAAAGTATTGCTTCCTTTTCAATTTTATTAAAACTCCTCAGTTTGAGGAGTGTTTGGATTAAGTCTCCTATAAATTGCTTGTAGAATTCAGTACTGAATCCATCAGAACCCACACTTTTCTTTGTCAGCTTTTCATTACATTTTGTATTTCACTGGCTGTTATTGGGTTACTGAGAGTTGTTATATCTTCTTGATTGAGTTTGGATAATTTGTGCTTTTCTAGGAATCTGTCCATTTCATCTGTGTCTTCAGTGCTTTGAGAGTAAAGATTTTCAAAGTAGTTATTTATGATCCTCTGAATCTCTGCTGTGTCTGTAGTAGTTTCACGCTTTGCATTCCTTATTGCTTGAATTTGAGTCTTTACTGTTTTTAATGAGGTTAGCGATGGGCTTATCAATTTTATTTAATCTTTCAAAGAACCAGCTTTTTGCTTCGGTAATTTTTATATTGTTTTCTTTGTCTCAATTGAATTAATTTCTGCTCTAATCTTTATATTTTCCTCCTGTATTGGGGTTTCGATTTCGTTTGTTCTTATATTTCTAGATGACTGAGGTGCTCCAGGAGAGCATTTACTTGTTCCTGTTATGTTTTCTTCATGTGTGAGTTCAGAGCTATAAATTTCCCTCTAAGAACTGCTGTCATTGTGTCTGTTATGGTTTATGTCTAGTTGTCCCCCAAAAGCCTCATGGAGTCACTGGGCGGAGACTTCTAGAGTTTGAGACTTGATCCATTATCCCTGGGATTATAGGTTTTAGTGCTGATGGGATTATGGGTGGAAGTACTTCTGGGATTATGGGTGTAGCCTAGGGCAGGAGCTAAGGCGGAGAGCCTGAATGTAATATAAAGAGAGACAGAGAGACAGACTTGAGCTGTTACTGCTGCTCTGCTGCTGTGTTGGTTGGCTACCTCTGCCGCCAGTTTGTTGCTGTTGCGCCGCCATGAACTGGATGCTCTCTGCTCTGTTCCACTCAGCCTTGGGCCAGCCAAATATGGACTGAAACCTCCACGAACTGTAAGCTAAATAAACCTTTCCTTCCTTCATTTTGAGTGTTGGGTATTTGTCCCAGCAACGAGCAAAAAGTAACTAATACAGTGTCCCATAAATTCCGGTAGGTTGTGTTTGAATTTTCATTAAATTCAAGAAATTGTTTAATTTCTTGTTTAATTTCATCTGTAACCCACTGGTTTTTGAGAAGAGTGTTCTTTAATTTCCATGTATTTCTGAGGTTCTTGTGATTTCTGTTGTAATTTGTTTCCAATTTCATTGCACTGTGGTCAGATAATATGCATGGGATAATTTCTGTTTTCTTGCATATAGGTAGGCATGATCAATGCCACTAATATGTGGTCTATTTTAGAAAATGTCCAATGCACAGCTAAAAAAAATGTGCATTCTGAAATGTTTGGGTGGAACACTCTGTGTATGTCCACTAATTCCAGTTGTTTCAAGTCCTGGTTCAGCTCTGCTACTTCGTTGCTAAATTTTTGTTTGTTTGATCTATCTTTTTCAGATAAGGGGTTATTGAGGTCTCCTGTAAGATTGTGTTATTGGATATTACATTTTTCATGTCCATTAAGGTTTATCTTATATAACTTGCTGCTCTTGTGTTGGGTGCATACATATTTATGAATGTCACCTCTTTATCTTGAAGTTATCCCCTAACCAATATGTAGTGGCCTTCTTTATTTCATTTGATCCATCTTGGTTTGAAGTTTAGACTGTCTGCATACAGGATTGCTACCCCTGCTTTTTTTTTTTTTTTTTTTTTTTTTTT
>PVJA010018084.1:25826-40593 GCA_004027025.1 Myocastor coypus | reverse complement strand
TCAATGTCTTCTTTAATAGTATTGAAGTCTGTCATTATGGTTATCCTTTCTCTCTCTAATACAGAGATTATTTCTGTTCTGTTCTCCTTTGTACTTTTGTGTAGTTGTTCCCCTACTTGGGATGCTATTGATTTAGGCATGTCTTTGTCAACTTTAGATATTATTTCTGCTCTGATGTCCTCTATACGTTTCTCCAGCCATTTTTCCACTTCATGTATTTCTTCTTTTACTTCAGATGTTATCTCTAATCTCAGTTGCTCTATAAATTTCTGCACTTGTGTGTCTGCCTCAGATGCTACCAATTCAGAGGTTTCATCTGTATAATTCTCATTTTCTTCCATGATAGTGTCTTCTGTATTTGGTTTGGGTGGGCACGGGTCCTGAGATTGCCTCCTACTCCTTGTTGTTATCATTTTGTATGGAAGCGACCTCTGCACTTTGGTGGTATTATGCTGTGTCTATGGGAGTTTGGTCTGGAGACTCCAAGCTGGTTCCTCTACAGAGGTTCCTGACTCTGTGGTCTGACGGATGTGGTCTGTAGGTGGACATGGAGCTTTGGGATTGAGTAGTCCTGGTAGGCTTGTGGACCAGATCAGTTGCCAAACGAGATGTTTGATGGGTTCCATGCTGGAGCTTGGGCTGGAGGGGTTCAAAAAAAAGGGAGGGGGGGAGGGAAAGCGGGAAGGGGAAGGCAGGCCAAGGATCTTGACTGGTAGGGTCTGGAACAGGAAGTTAGTCGCAGGAACACAGAGGCGGGCAGAGGGGCAGAGGCAGCTTACCCACGGCAGGCGCAAAGGCTCCGCTAGCCGCGGTTCCGGTCGGGGCTGGAACAGGAAGTTAGTTGCAGGAACGCAGAGGCGGGCAGAGGGGCGGAGGCAGCTTACCCGAGGAGGGCGCGGGCTCCGCTAGCCGCGGTTCCGGTCGGGGGGCTGGAACAGGAAGTTAGTCGCAGGAACGCAGAGGCGGGCAGAGGGGCGGAGACAGCTTACCCGCGGCGGGCGCGTGGGCTCAGCTAGCCGTGGTTCCGGTCAGGGCTGGAACAGGAAGCTAGTCGCAGGAACGCAGAGGCGGGCAGAGGGGTGGAGGCAGCTTACCCGCGGCAAGGGCTCAGTTAGCCGCAGTTCAGGTCGGGGGCGGGGGGCTGGAACAGGAAGTTAGTCTCAGGAACGCAGAGATGGGCAGAGGGGCGGAGGCAGCTTACCCGCGGCGGGCGCGCGCGGCTCAGCTAGCCGCGGTTCCTGTCGGGGCTGGAACCTCCTTGAATTTTTTTTCTTTTATTTGGTATTGAGGATTGAATTTAAGGTTTTTTGCACTGAATATGCTCACAGCCTCCCTTTTTTTTATTTTGAGGCAGAGTCTCATTGAGTGGCTAGTTGCCCAAGTCGGCCTCTAACTTGTAATCCTGTTGTCTATGGATGCTTCATTTTTAAAAGAAAATTTAAATTTAAAAAAAATTTAATGTATTTTTATTTTTAAGAACAAAAAGGATTTTTAAAAAAATTACAAATGATACAGAATTATGCTAAGCAAAATGATAGTCAACAATGGTTGTTACACGCCGCCGGGCGTGGTGGCGCACGCCTGTAATCCCAGCACTTGGGAGGCTGAGGCAGGAGGATCAGTGCGAGTTCGAGACCAGCCTGGGCTACAAAAGTGAGCTCAAGGCCAGCCTCAACTGCATAGCGAGACCTTGTCTCAAAAATACAAAAAAAAAAACAAAAAAAAAACAATGGTTGTTACATTGTATTTTGCTGTCTTTAAATTAGTTGTTCAGATTACCAGACATAAGCATGAAAAATTGGGCAAAAATCATAAAACACTGAAAAAGAGAAAGAGAAAAACTTCAAGCATTAACTGCTCCTTTCAATAGACCAGCAGAAACCAACAGTCAGGAAGCAGTGACTGCATCTCTTAGAACTTTCTTGGACTAGCTATTCTTTCATCTATCTGTTGGGGGCACTGCACTAGAAGTTTAAACATCTACAGAATAAAAGCACTTCAACTGTAGTTCTAAACCAGTAAAGTAGGGATGGAGAGATAGCTCTGTGGCACAGGTGCCTGCCTGGCAAATGCAAGGTCGTGAGTTTGAACCCTGAACCTGCAAAAAAAAAAAAAAAAAAAAAAGGAAACAAGTAACTTGATTGTCTTGTTACTCATCTCCTTCATAACGAATGCAGCTTTGGGTTTTCTAGTTTTTAATCTTAAGTTTCTTGCACTTATTAGAATTGCTGTAGCATTTAATTTTAGGCAGGCAACAGATTAAAGAAAATTACTTTTTTAGACTATAAGGTGTTTTTTTCTTTCCATTCACTGAAATACAAATGATAGAAAATTGCTTTAATTGTTGCTAATTAGTGTCAGGATAAAGTAACAATTCAAATCAGTAGAAGTGAAAAACTAGTGGCATATTTATCCTATCAACCCATACATTAATACATCTGCTGTCAGAATCTCCTGGATTTTAATTCTTCTAGATGGCTACACCAAAATGTTATCAGGTAGACTGCTTCTAAAACTAAACTACTGGCATTTGGGTTGTTCACCTCACCTTCCAAAGTTTGACCCCAGGAACTTCTTGTCCTGAAAAAAATAACTAGCAACACTAATATATATATTATATATATATATGTTTACTTGAAAATGTAAAAGTGAAGAGTGAAGGAAAAACTCTCTGTAGTGTGATCTTGGGCCTTGTAAAAGGACATCTTGGAGAAGGAAGGACAGGTTACTATGAGCAATGTCACAATAGTGGGCTCCTTGTAGAGTCTATATCCTTACATGTCCAGATATTGAGGAAATCCAGAGAACTACTCCCTGTGGATTCTGAGAGGTGGTGCTGCAATCACATACCTCAGGCTGAGATTGGATCTAGGTCATCCTATTGAAAACCTGCTCCAGATATTCTGAAAACTTTGTGTGCAGGGCTTTTGTAACTGTTTGATGCATGTGTCTGAGACCTTGTAATTAGCAGGTCGCATCTACTTCCACTGCACCCTAGTCTCCTACCTCACACCTCTCAAAGAAATCATCTGCTCTAACCTCCTTGTTGGTGAAGGAAGTATCCAGGCTCTATAGTTTGGGGGATAGCTACACACACAACACCCAACATTGGACAGGTGATGTCAATGGCTCTTGGAATCAATTCTATATCACGAGGAAGCTTGGACTAGTCTCACTGAGGATGAAAGAACAAAGAGATTGTGAGGCCCAGATGAGAGTAACAGCATCAGACAAGCAAATATGTGGAAAATACATAACATGCAACACAGGAAGTTTTGGATTGCCCTCTGGAGTAGAATGAACAACCAGGAGCTGTGTTAGGCATGCCTAGTAGTATGTAGTTTGTGGGAGTCTGCAAGTCTCTCAAGAGGATGTGGTGGCCTTTCATGTAATTCCACAGAATGACAGAGAACTGACACTGTCAACTTAAGGATAACCAGAAGTGTCACCTGATATGTTTGATGAGGGTTGTCTGTCCAGGTCATCTTATTTTCAGGAGCAAATTGGGAGAAGGAAGTTGTGGTTAGGCCATTTGAGCCTGTCTGCTTTTCCTGTTTCACTACGCAACAAGGCAGCATTTAATATTGATCCTTAATTTTAACCCTCACTTCACACTGTCCAACAGGGATTTATGTGGTGCTAGGCAACCTGCAAGAAGCTGAGTGTGGTTAAGACAAATATTCAATCACCTGTGTAGAAGAAAGACATGATACAAAATCCATAGCACAAAGAGCCGAATATGTGACAACTGCTAAATGATTTGTAGTGACAATATGAATACAAGACCAGAGAAAATAATCTTATATAGGTTTAGAGGATAGTCTCTTGGCAGAATACTTGTTTTGCTGCTCTCACATTCAATCTCCCTCTCTTCTAAACATGGAAAAATTATATTGGAAGCTCTTCCAGGAAATACTTCCTGTAGTCCACTCTTTATGTCTTTGGACTTCACATCTATAGATGCAAACCAACCAATGTTTGAAAATATTCAGAAAGTCTTATAAATGGACTAAATATATACAAATTTTCTCTTGTCATCATTTCCTAAGTAATATAACATGTATCTATATAGAACTTACATTGTAACTTCTCTATAGGTAATGTAGAGACAATTCAAAGCATACAAAAGGATGTCCATAGCTTATATATAAACATATGATTCCATTTATAAGTACTGGACATTCCCAGATTTTGGTATCTGTGGGAGATCCTGGTTCCAATCCAATAGAGATGCTGAAGGATGACTGATTTTTTTTTTCCAAAGTTACATTGTATGTTCTTACTTCAGACTGGTTTGGAGAGTTTGATGATTGATTGGCGTGAGTCATTATTTAGTTGCTGGGATTCAAGAAAAGAGCACGAAGTACATAGCTGGTCAAAAAGTCAACGAAAGATTCTAGCTGTACTTTAACACTTCTTGTGGGGGCTGGGGAGATAGCTCTGTGACACAAGTGCCTGCCTGGTAAGTACAAGGTCATGAGTTCGAACCCAGGTCCCGCCAAAAAAAAAAAAAAAAGACTTCTTCTATGTTCTTTTTTATTTGCTTCATTTCATCTTACACTATCTCTTTTCCTTCCAAAATAAAGATGGGGTAGGCGTGGGGTAGAAATTTAGACTTTCATGCCACTGCTCCACATCTAACCTATCACTGAGTTTTGCCTCATTTAATTCCAAAATATTTATAGAGTCTTTCTGTTTCCCCTCATTACTAAACCAACTATCTTAGTTGAAGCAAATGATCCTTTTAACCTGGGCCTTGCACCTTGGAGGGCTCCGGATTTCACAATCAATTTTAAAGTGCATATGGGTGCCAGGGTTAATTGGCTCTGGTACTCAGCATTAGTACAACATGATTGATCCTTATATATATTAAGCACGTGATTAGCATTGCTCTGTTCCCAGGAAATTACTTCTTCACAACGCTTAACCTATATTCTTTAAGCCAATACTGATCTCTTAAAACCTTCTTTGTATTTGTGAGTTATTATTACACTGATGTTGGAGATTTAATATATTCACGCAGTTGTTCAAACAATGTTTCAATCTAATTTTAAAACATTTCCCTCATCCTCAAAAGAATTCCTGTTGTTACTAGTAATCATCCTCTATTCTCTCTTTTCCTTATGCACACCCTCCCAGTGGCAGAGGCAACCTGTTCCATTATGTTTTTCTTTTCCCTTTGAAGATTTTCCTATTCTAGATATTTCATATAAATTGAATAATGTAATATGTGATCCTTTGAGACTGGCTTGTTTTCTTAACTATAATAGATATTAAGCAGTGCTGTATTATTCTGCAGTACTACTGAGTAGCTGAATATACATATTTTCTTATGAAATAGGAAATATTTCAAATATAGAAAAATATTCAAAAGATGCTGAGTAGCCACAGTATGACAGTTGTCCATTAGACATGATTGGTGCCTTCTCCAAGTCTCAGCTTACAGCGCCCATTTTGGGACATACTTTTCATATCCTGGTAAAGGTGAGCTCTTGATTTTTCTATCATTTAGCCATTTTCTCATTTCTCTTAAAGGTTTTATGATAACTTGAAATTATTTTTTCAGTCACTTTGCATGTCAGTGCTTTTATGATTTACTAAAATACGGACATCATGAACAAATGAACCATGTCCATGTTGTTCCTCCTTGTATCTTCACATCTTACTTCCTGGCTCTCATTGGACATTCAGTTTTGGGATGAATGAATGGGATACAGGAATATAAAAAGAATATAGTGAGAGGCAATACCTGAGGATGAAGGAAATATGGTGCTTTTAGCTGTAAGCTGCAAGACATCAAAGTGACTGTATCTTATGGGGAGGCTGATAGGCATAGACAGGACACACTAGTGATGGAGACATTTTAAAGTTAAATGGCACAGAAAGACCTACTAGTCCATCTTCCCATAAGTAAACATCTTAAACTGCATTTAATTTCGTTAGTAGTTACTGTCATTATCATTAAAAGTCTTATCTCAATTTATTTCTTAATTTCTTAACTTCTGCATTGTATATTGCGATGCTACATTTACCAAAAATTTTCCCCAGTTCTTATCAACATAATTATATTTCTAGAAAATTTCCTGGTTGAATACATGCATAAATTTATAAAAATGTGTTTAAATTTGATTACATCTGCTATCAATTGCCGTTTTCCCTCTCACGCTTGTAAAATGAGAACATGTGCCTCGCCTCCTTTCTCCACACCTCCAACCAGGTAGATTTACCTTAACCTCACATGTTAAGACTGATCCACAATGTTACATTTGAATTAGTGTAATCTTTGAACTATGTTTTGCTTGCCACTTTTATTACCATTCCCACAGTGCTTGATTCTTTTTTTCACCTGATTGATGAAAGGGCATCTTCCTTGCCATGTTGCCTTCCTCTAGCTCCCTACGTACTCTCTTTATTTTTAGACTATTTTCTTTTCCTCGAAGTCATCAACTTCTTATTTTAATTGGAATGGTTGCATAGCCATGGCTTGATAGTACTGTGCTGCAGTTTCCTGGATTAGTACATTTTCTTAGTTCCTTCTTGATTTCAATAAAAGTAAAATGGTGCACTGATAAAAAAAAAATCTTATGATAAGGGGCTGGGGAGATAGCTTCATGGCACAAGTGCTTTCCTGGCAAGCGCAAGGTCATGAATTCGAACCTTGGTCCCACACACAAAAAAAAATTCTCATAAGAAAATAAAATTTTAGCTAAATGTAATAAATTCTACAGGCATGTAAGGTATTTCATATACAGATGTGAAAAAGTAGACCTTAGAATTCGACTCTAGCTTACAATTAACATTTTATCATATAATAAGCTCCAAAGATATGGACAAATTTTTACAGCTCATATAGTTATGGACTGAGGAAATATTGTATGTATCATCTTAATCCTTATTATTTTATAATCAGAAAAGATAAGCAAAGGCTTGACAAAATTCATGTCAGAATCAAACATAGGAGGAAATCCTGAAGACATCACTGTAGTTCATGAACTAAAATAAAAAGAGCACCACTAATCCTTGAAAGAATTAGCAACTGAAACCATCTCCTGTTGGAAAGTATTTGCACATCAAAATAAATTACCAACAGAAGTTAAAGACAACCCACAAATTTTGAAAAATTCCTAACTAATAACCATTCAGACAAAGATATTCTTTCTAGAATTTATAAACAACTAAAGGAACATTAGTACCCCCAAATTTAAAGACCCAGTCCAGAAATGGGCACGTGAAATGAACATACCGTTCTCATAAAAGAAATACTAGAGGCTAATGAAAAATGTTCCATATCACTAGCCATATGAAAATTCAAATTAAAACAACACTAAGATATCATCTCATGCCAGAAAGAATGGCTGTCATAAAGAAATCAACCAACATGTGTTGGAGAGGCTGTAGAGAAAAAGAAACTCTCCTTTACTACTGGTGGGAAGGTAGACTGGTGGAACTATTATGGAAATCAGTGTGGCGACTCCTTAAAAAACTAGAACTGGAAATCCAATTCAATCCAGGAATTCTCCCCACTCTGGAAATTTTCCCAAATGAACTGAAAAATATCATAAAATACTGATATTTGTGCACCTACGTTTATTTTTTGTATTTTTATTTTTATGGCAGTTCATAAGAAATAACAATGTAACAGTTTCAAAAGACGTTACTAGTACATTTCCAGTATTTGATACAATGTATATTGTTGTCCTTCTAATAGTTATACAGACCACAGAATGTAGAAGTGATCATTTTTCTAATAATTATGAGTACAAAAACATTTCACATCATTGAACTAAGAAAAAGTAGTTGTATACATAATTTAGTGCTCTATAATTGCAGTGGCTATTGGCAAAAGTGCCAATGTTGGAAGCTGTTGATTTACGCCTTTTACTGCTCAGCATACTAACCTAGGTTTAAGTTTTATGCCTCGTGATTAAACTTTTCAGCTGGGGGTTAAGCACAAGTTAAAACAAGACCTGTATAACAAAACATATAACTCTTGTACCTCCCAAGGTCAGTCAAATACCCTCAGGGTTTACTTCGAAACCATGTACAGTGCTTCATTGAGCTGTTGTCAGTAGCAACCATCGGGATGAGTTACAACCATTGCTTAACCTGTTTGCATTCTATGAAAGCACAAGAGAATGTTTTCTATCTAGGTAACTCTCCTTAGGCACACTATATATCTTCAATCCCTTTTCTCTGTAGCCCTGTAATCTCTTTGAACAGAACATTTGAGAAACCACTGAATTACAGGATGGTATAGTACAGGTTGTCTTCTGTCCTGATCCTCACTGACCCTAAAGGGATAGGGCCAAAATATTGGCTATCTTTGTAGCCCTTCCTTTTCTCCAATTTTTGGTCCATAAACTTATATCCTTAACCCTCCAGAAGAAAAGCTTAGTGATAATATTACTCTATAACATAGATACTTGAGCTTAACATCACTGTATTTCTGAGTATCAAACATCTTAGACTTAACTTGGAATTGGTGTTATCTATCAGTCATTGATATTCTAATAAATCTCTATAAATGTGATAAAAGCACTTACATATTTTTACACAGGAATGTAGAAATCTAAGCATATACAAAATTGTAGTCTGTCAATCATGTGGTATTTTTCTAGTCTCTTACTTTCATTTAATACAATTTTTGGTTTCTTGTAAACCAAACATTTACTTGAGAAAGAGTATAGCAGTAACTAAAATTACAATAGAAACAGCACACATCTGAAAGACCAGAATGACAGGCATTCCAAGCATAGTTTTAGTGTTACACATTGCTATCCTCAGTGTCATAAAGATTTTGGACGTTCTTGGGACTGTTATCTAATTCATCCTGTGAATGGTTTTGCTCCTGCCATGTTTCGTATGTTTTGTACTTGCAGTCGCTTCACTGTTTAACCTTTAAGTCTTTGATTTCCATTCAGCTGTGTTATGGCTCTCCACTTTTATTTCTTCTTTTGAGTTCTTACATTAGGGAGACTTTATGGTATTTACACATGTAGGTCTGGTTTATTTCACTTATGAGTATATGTTCAAGATATGTCCCTTTATATATGAAGTCTAAGTAATATTCCATTGTATACCACATATTTTTCAGCCATTCTTCAGATGGTGGACATTTTGGTTGTTTCCAAGATTTGGCTTTAACAAATTGTGCTACTATACACATATGTGCACAGATATAACTGTTATGTGATGTTTTCAATTTTTCTGGGGAAATTCCCAGTAGGGGCATAGCTGGATTGAATGATATTTCCAGTTCTAGTTTTTTAAGGAGTCTCCACATTGTGCTCCATAATGGTTGTACCAGTCTGCATTCCCATCAGCACTAGAGAAGTGTTCCTTTTCCCCCCAACCTCTCCATTTGTTGTTGGTGGATTTCTTTGTGATAGCCATTCTTTCTGGAGTGAGATAATATTTAAAATTTTTTTTTAAACTTGCATTTCACGAATAGCTAGTGGAGCATTTCTTCATGTATTTACAGGCTTGCTGAATTTCTTTCTCTGAGAAGTGTGTGTTCATCTCAGATGCCCATTTCTGGATTGGGTCTTTGAATATTGGGACCCAAATGGTTTTTACTTCTTTACAAATTCTAGATATAAGACCTATGCCTGAACACTTATAAGTTAGATCTTTCTAAAATTTGTGGGTTGTCTTTTCACTCTGTTGGTAATTTCTTTTGTGGTGCAAAAACTTCTTAGCAAGAGGAGGTCCCAGTTGTTGATTCTTTCAATTGTTAAACATGCAGCATTTTGATTTTTGTCGGTGAACTCTTTGCCTATCCCGATGTCTTCAAGATTTTTTCCCATTTTTTCTTCCAGGAGATTTAATGTTTCTCTTTAATATTTAGATCTTTAATCCATTGTGACTTTAGTTTAGTGCATGGTGATAGATCTGGGTCAAGTTTTACTTTTTACCAAATGGAGAACCACTTTTTTCAGCACCATTTGTTAAAGAGGCTATCTTTCTTCCAGTAAACATGTTTGGCCCCTTTGCTGAAGACAAGGTGGCTTAGTGTGTTTGTATTTGCTTCTGCATCCCTTAATCTATTCCACTGAATCCTCAAGTCTTTTTTTTTCCAATACCATGCTAAGTTTATCACTGTAGCTTTGTAGTATAAGTTTACGTGACGAATTGTAATACCTCCTGCCTTATATTTGTTGCCTAGGATTGTCTTGACAATTCTAGGTCTTTTTTGGTTCCAAACAAATTTTAGGAATGATTTCTCCAGGTCTGTGAGGTATGTTGATAGTATTTTGATAGGAATTGCATTAAATCTTTATAACAATTTAGGGAGTATGGCCATCTTCGCAATGTTGTTGCATTCTGTCCAGCGGCAGGTAATATTTTTCCATATTCTGAAATCCTCCAGGATCTCATTTTTCAGAGTTCCGTAGTTTTCATTGAAAAGATATGTTATTTCTTTTCCTAAGTTAATTTCCATGTATTTAATTTTATTCGGTGTGATTGCAAAATGTATTGTTTCTCTAATTTCTCTCTCAATGTGATTGTTATCTGTGTGGAGGAATGCCATTGACTTGTGAATGTTAACTTTGTACCCTGCTACGCTACTGAATGTGTGTATTAATTCTAGTAGCTTCTTGGTGGAACTTTTTGGGTCTTCAAGTAGATTATCATTTCATCTGCGAATAATGATAATTTAACTTGTTCTTTTCCTATTATTCCTTTTATTTCTCTCTCTTGTCTAATGGCTGTAGCTAATGATTCCAGAAATATATTGAATAGCAGTTGTGATAGAGGACATACTTACTTTATACCAGATCTGAAAGTAAAAGACTTCAGTGTTTCCCCACTGAGAATTATGTTAGCTGTTGGATTGTCATAAATGGTTTTTATCAGGTTGAGGAGACCCTGTATTCCAATTTTCAGTAGGACTTTGAACATGTATGAGTGTTGGACTTCATCACAAACCTTTTCTGCCTCAATTTAGATGACCATGCAATTTTTGGCTTTGGTTCTATTGATATAGTTTATTAGATTTATAGATTGCCACATATCAAACCATTCTTGCATCCCTGGGATGAGTCCTACCTGGTGATGGTGTATGATCTTATTGATGATTTGCTGCCTTCTAGTGGTGAGGATTTCATTGAGGATTTTGGCATATATGTTCATGACAGAGATTGGCCTATAGTTGTCTTTTTTAGTTGCATCTCTCTCTAGTTTTGTTATCAGTGTAATACTTTCCTCTAGGAATGATTTTGGGAGGATTGTTTAGTTTTCAATTTTATTAAAGTTTGAGGAGTATTGGGATTATGTCTTCTGTAAATTTCTTGTAGAATTCAGTGGTGACTCCATCAGGTCCTGGACTATTCTTCGTTGCTAAGCTTTTCATGACATGTTGTATTTAATTGACTATTATTGATTTATTGAGAGTTCTTGTATCTTCTTGATTCAGTTTTGGTAATTTGTAACTTTCTAGGAACCTGTCAATTTCATTCATGTCTTCAATTCTATGAGAGTAAAGATTCTCATGAGAGTATGATTCTTATGAATCTATGAGAATCTTACTCTATGAGAGTAAAGATTCTTATGAGAGTAAAGTAGCTATTAATGATCCTCTGAATCTCTGCTGGATCTGTAGTCATTTCACCCTTTTCATTCCTTATTGCTTGAATTTGAGTCCTTACTTTCCTCTTTTTGATGAGGTTAGCTAGGAGTTTATCAATTTTATCTACTCTTTCAAGGAACCAGCTTTTTGATTCATTGATTCTTTGCATTTTGTTCTTTGTCTCAATTGAAATAATTTCTGATCTAATCTTTATAATTTCCTCCAGTCTTTTCGGTTTTGGTTTCATTTGCTCTTCCTTTTCTAGTTTAGATGCTACATGTCAGTATCTATTTCTTCCCATCTGTTTTCTTAATGTGTGCATGTACAGCTATAAATTTGTCTCTAAGAACTGCTTTCATTGCATCCCATAAATTCTGGTAGGTTGTGTTTGAATTTTCATTAAATCATAGATATTGTTTAATTTCTTCTGTAATTTGATCCAAAACCCACAGATTACAGGTTGCTGAGAAGGGTGTTGCTTAATTTCCACATATTTCTGAGTTTCTTGTGGTTTCTTTTCTCATTTATTTCCAGTTTAATTGCACTGTGGTCAAATAGTATGCATGAGATAATTTCTGATGTCTTGCATAAAGTTAAGCATGACCTGTTCACTAGTATGTGGTCTATTTTGGAAAATATCATACGTGCAGTTGAACAAATGTGTTCTCAGAAGTGGTTGGGTGGAACACTCTGTGTATGTCCACCAAGTCCAGTTGTTCCAAATTCTGGTTCAGTTCTGCGAATTGTTTGCAAACTTTTTGTCTTTGTGACCTATCTTTTTGGAATAAAGGGGTATTAAGGTCTCCTGTTACGAATGTGCTATTGGATAGTAGATTTCTCATGTCCATTAAGATTTGTCTTATACAATTTAGTGCTCTTGTGTTGGGTGCATATATATTTATTATTATTACCTCTTTGTCTTGCATTTTTCCCCTAACCAGAATGTAGTATCCTTCTTTATTTCATTTGATCAATCTTGGTGTGAAGTTTAGACTATCTACAAACAAAATTGCTAGCCCTGCTTTTTTTTTTTTTGGTGCTGGGGTATATATAGTATTGTGTTGAATCCTTTAACTTTTAGCCTATTAGTTCTTAATGAGTTAAGTACATTTCTTGTACACAGCATATTGTTAGATTTTGCTTCTTTATCCACTCTGCCAGTCTATTTCTTTTTACTTAGAGAATTGAGTCCGCTTACACTGATGGTCATATTTGAAATGTATTGACTTATGATGAACCACATAGTGAATTCAAGATGAGACCTGTTGCAAACAAATAAACAAACAGAATAAATAAAACGATTCTCATAAAGAAGAAACAAGCAGATAGCAGCACAAACTATCTTTTCAACAAAATGAGAGAACTGTTAGTATAAATTAAACAAATTAGCATATACAGTATATTGAAATACTTTTAAAACAATAGAATGTGTAATTTGGGAGAAGCTTCTGAGCTGCTCTCTACTTCCTATTTAATTTGTCATGTTTGCTTGTCTGAGTTATTTCATTAACATTATATTTTTAAATTACATCATTTAACTATGACTGCCTCATGGTGATGCTTCAAGTTTATCTTTCCTTATGATACATTAGTACTATACATAAATGCCATATTTTCCTAATCCATTTATCTATTGATAGACATACACTGATACAAAGGCATAGCTATTATAAACAGTGCAGCTGTAAACAGAGTATGCATTATCTCCATACTATGATTGATGATTTTAACTCTTTTGGGCAGATACCTAGGAGAAAAAGGAGAGCTGGTTTAAATGTAATTTCTAATTTTAATTTGTGGGGGATCTCCTTATGGATTTCCATAGTGCCTTAACTAGTTTACACCTTCACGAACAATTTAGAAGTGTTCCTTTTTTGGTATATCCTCCTAGCATTTGCTGTTTTTATAGTTTCTACTGATAGCTATTCTTTTCAGTGCAAGATGCTATCTCAGTGTGGCTTTAGTTGGTATTTCTGGGGTGACCAGTGATGATGTGCACGTTTTCATGTATCTGTTGGCTATGTGTAATTTTTCTGCACATGACACCTAATTTTTCCAGGATCATTTATTAAAGAGGTTGTCTTTCCTCCAGTGTATGTCTTTGACTTCTAATCAAAAATCAAATAGCTATATGTATCAGGGGCTGTTTCCATTTCCCCTGTCTTATTTCATCAATCTACATGTCTGCTTTTGTCTGAGCACCATCCCGTATTAATCACTGTAGCTTCATAGTATAATTGAAGTCTGGGATCTGATGTCACCTGGATTACCAGGTGTGCTTAAGATAATATTTATTATTTTTGGCTCTGGAGCTAATGCTATCTTAATTTGTATGCTAAGTTAAATTAGATGCTGAAAAAAAGCACCTAATGTGCATTTAGATTTCATAGAATTTGTAACTGAAAAAGTGATTTACATATTCAAATACTTCCAAATATATTTAAACATGTACAAATGAATGTGCTCATCAGTTTTAAAATTCAATTAGGATAAATTAAAATATTTAAAATTACTTATAATAAAATGCAATTTAGAATTTTTTACTAATTACACAAAATAATAGATTTATTGTGACATATTAATACATGCATATGTACTACTCTCATCTCCTTTCCTTCCTCTCTCCCTAACCTTGTCTTCTTCCTCCCCTCTAATTGTCTTCCTTCTACTGTTGTGTCAAGTCTTTTCCCTCTCCTGAAATTCCCAATATGAGAGAAAATATATAGTGCTTCTCTTTTTGAGTCAGTGATTTCACTTAACGTGGTGATCCCTAGTTCCATCCATTTTCCTGCAAATGAACTAATGCCTTGCTTCTTTATGGCTGCATGGCATTTCGCAGTGAAAATACATGACTTGTTCTTTATCCATTTGTCCATTGATGGGCACCTAGGCTGCATCCATAATTTTGCTGTTGTGAATTATGTCCTAATAAACAGGACATGGAGCTGTCTCTATGGTATGTGAACTTCAATTACTTCAGGTCTATACAGAAGTGTCTTTTAGGTATGTTATATGTAGTTTGATTTTAAGTTTTTTGGGGAAACTTCATAGTCATTTCCACAGTGGTTTTACTGGTTTACACTTTCACCCTCTATGTAGAAGTAGGCCTTTCTCTCACATTTCCATCGCCCTTTGCTATTAATTTTTTTTTTTTTTTTTTTTTTTTTTTTTTTTTTTTTTTTTTTTTTTTTTTTTTTT